>JBBPCY010048888.1:0-13093 GCA_037974405.1 Brachyalestes nurse
ACACAGAGTCCTGACCTCAACCCCATCCAGCACCTTTGGGATGAACTGGAACGGAGATTGTGAGCCAGACCTTCTCACCAACATCAGTGTCTGACCTCATAAATGCTACAGAATGAATGGGCACAAATTCCGTCAGAAACACTCTAAAATCTTGTGGAGAGTCTTCCAAGAAGAAGAGTGGAAGCTTTTATATCTGCAAAGGGGGACCAACTCAATGTCATGTTGCTGTAATGGTCAGGTGTCCCAATACTTTTGTCCATATAGTGTTCTTTTATCCTCAAAACCACATAAACCTCATGGCTCCAGTGCAAATGTCGAACACTGAAAATCTCTTGATGAGGTACTTTTGGTGGAAAGTTATGATGTCATTTAGATTTTGTGACAGACTACCTGTTTGATTGACAATTCATAAGTTAGTAAAGAGTTCCTGAGGCAGTAACGAGTTGCTGAAAAACAGAGATACATGCTGTGTCTTTTACTGAATTATCTAGGAGTGAAAAGAAAAAGAATGCCATTCAAGAGCAGGTAAAGGTGGAACGGAAGAAGGAGAAAATCAAGGAAATAGAGGAGCAATACCAGAAGGAGGAGAGAGAGAAGACGGCGTTGGAAACGTATGAAAAATGGCTGGTATGTGCATTTTACCAGATAATAGAACAACTTTACTATATTCAGTATTCAAATGAGTCACTGTTCTGAAAGAACAACACATCCCAATTAGGGATGCTCCGATCCGGATTTTTGCCACCGATACCAAGTACCGATTTTTTGTCATAGTGATCGGCCGATACCAAGCCCATTCTGATGCTTCAAGTTTATATAACTGATGTGTAAGCTCTCTGATCACCATTAACTTTTTTTTTCAAATAAAGTAATACTATAAATGTTGCCTTTGTTATATTTTTACAGTAATATATCTAATGTAACTATTGTTTTAACAGAGTACTAAATAATCACAAAGAAGTATTTATTATATAGTGAACATTTTAATTTGCCTTTACATGACATGACTGCGGTGCCAAAACATTTATGCCCCCACTCGTCGTGTACGCCCTCACGCATTGACGTCCTCAATTGTGATCAGTTCCTAAGATCGGCCAAGTTTAACGAGTACGAATTGAAGATTTTTTAAATCATGGAACAGTAACTGCCTTATGCAAAAAGAAGCCACAAACAAAAGGGATAAACAAAAAACAGCTGGTTTTTAAAATGACAGCAGTGATATATGTATGTATGTGCAGGTTTATCAAATGCCACCATTTAAAAGTATTCAGTCAGTTTTTTTAAATATACATAATATTATACATAATGGCTGTTGTTTTATTCATTGATATGATTTGAATACTGTAAAGTATACTCCAGAGGTTTTCAAGTTTTTGGTAACAATATTCTGTGTCTCACTTTATTGGCGTAGAACTCTATAGCCCCCTAAAGATCAAACAAAGTCAAAATGATCAGTTGGAAAAACTGGACAAAAAATGTCCAAATCAATCCCACCTTAGCCAGTTTGGATCTTGTCCCATTCTGATCGTGCCCATTTCCCTTCATAGCTAATTCTGATCTTGGTGTTTCCCGTCTTGGCAAATTCCCAACACCCCAACATCTTCAACAAATTTGGTTTCATGACACTGAAGACAGCAATTCTGAACACGTTAACTGTAATTCCAAACCTCTGAGCGGTGGTCTACATATACATGTGTATTATTCGCATCATAAATTAGTGCATGCTTTACTTTCGTAGATCATTGAGGAAGAAGAAGAGAATATGGGTCAACCTGCGTACATTGAGCCACTGGGAGCAGCGCTGGCGCAGAGAGGAAAGAAGAAAAGCCCAGATGTCGCTAGTATCACCATAGCTAACCCCATGGCTAGCACCACAGACCTCTAAAACTACAAATACCAGCTGCATCTTCCTCCTGGCCCAGAAGACGACTCAACTCTCGGCGGTTTCCTCTCTGACTCAACACAGAAAACGAGAAAAAAGCCCAGCAAAGTTTAGTTAAACCAGACTTTTGACGTGTGGTTGATGACAAGTATCCATTTGGTTGATTCACCGAAACCCGGGGCTAGGTTTAGGAAGCTCTGTTTTAAAGCTCACCACAGATGCCTTCAGAATGAACAAGGTTTAGAACTGCAAATACAGGCGTATTTCAGCTGCACCCAAGATACAGGAACACTACCTGTGCACATCTGGCCTTGGTTATTGCAGAGTGTGCTCAGAATGACAGCAAGAAATGCAAAACGGAGAGAAATTGTCCCCTTGGCTGCACTAGAAATCACTTTATGATGTTTTTTTACGGTTTCATTTTTTTTGTACATCACTTTGATTTGTCTTTTGATTTTGTCCTTTTTTGTAATTTAATGCCAAGTGCTGTTGTACCTAAACTAAGAGACAACTTTCCCCCTTTTAGAACTAGAGCTGGGATCACTTATCACTTTATTGATAATGATCAATAACGGCCAAGAAACTGATATGTATTGATCGTTTTTTTTCTCCAGTCTTTTAATCTGGTCTTTAGCAATTCTTCAGGATTGCTTGTGGTCCCAGCCCTTCTCATTTCCCAGATTCCCTGTACAAAAACACACGAGGAGAAAAGCACTTTGTGAACAACTTTTGCCAAAGCTGCAGCCAGATATTAAGATTTATTTGTCAATTCTACATTGTGATAAAAGTGAATATCAATTTTTGTTTACAAATTCTCCAACTTTTAATGCATTGAGTTTTCATGTTACTTTCTGCCAATTGAATGGCCATCCTTATGAAGGCCATTTGTCTGCGCTGTACATATCTACCTTATTTTGTCAATGTGAGATGTTTTGTGATTACTGTATGAATATAACAATGCAATAAAAATTTACTTTAAATGTGGTGCCTCTGGTGAAAATGTGCTACCATTTGAAAAGTGTTATCAGCATCAGTTACTAAAAGTAAGACTTTCAGCAGTAGTGTCAGATGTGAGTCCCTGCCTCGCGCCCATTGGCCCCTGGAGAGGTTTTTTTTTTTTAATTAGGCCATTTATTTATTTCAAGTCTCCAGGTGTTACCCTTGCAAAGATACAAGCATCTGAAAAAAGAACAACCAAACATAGAAAGAGCTCTTTACATTTCAAGGCAGTGTAACTCATAAAAGAACAAACTTCAGACACTAAATGTCTCCAGGAACAACTGAACAGAACAGAACTGAACTGAACTGAGCAGAACTGAACTGAACTGAACTGAACTGAACTGACCTGACCTGACCTGACCAGACCAGACCAGACCAGACCAGACCAGACCAGAACTGAACTGAACTGACCTGACCTGACCTGAACTGAACTGAACTGACCTGACCTGACCTGACCTGACCAGACCAGACCAGAACTGAACTGACCTGACCTGACCTGACCTGACCTGAACTGACCTGAACTGAACTGTCCAGTCTGTGGTCATCTCTAAACTGGACTACTGCAACTCTCTACTGGATGGACTTCCACTGAAGGTGCGAGGTTCAATGTTCCTAAATTCTCACACCATACCTTTATTACGGAACCGTTATTGGCTTCCTATGGCTGCTCGCATTAGGTTCAAGTCTTCAGCACTTGCTTTCATGAACGGACTTGCACCTCCTTATTTAACTGCACTGATCAAGCAGCATCACTTCTCGTCCTCTCAGAGTTTCAAAGCCCTGATGAGTCTGGTTCCTCTCAAGGTTTCTTCCTATTGCCATTTTAGGGAGTTTTTCCTTGCCACTGTCGCCGACACCTTTGACTTGCTCATCAGAGACATATTTCATTCATACACACAAAAATGTTTCTTTCATTCTGTGAAGCTGCTTTGTGACAATGACCATTGTTAAAAGCGCTATATAAATAAAATAAAATTGAAGTGAATTGAATTGAACTAGAATGAGACGCCCCTGTAGAAAAAAACTGCTCCTGTCGGAAAACTACATCACCCAGCAGCCGCTGCGCTGCTCCACCTCTTCCGGGCGAGCTGCGTCCGGAGCGTCGCCCTGTAGACGGACCGCGGCTCTGCTTTGGCTGTGAAGTGAATAAAACTGAAATAAACTCTCCTATCCGCCCGACACTGATGTAGAGAAGAGCATCTACAGCCGTCCATGATCCGTGTGTCCACTTTCCGTCCGTGTGGGCTCCGGCCAGCTCGCCTGCTTCACCCTGAAAACACAGGTAAACAGACACAGATATTCAGCCTGAAAACTGTCTAAACACAGACAGACAGAGATTCACCCCGAAAACACTCAAACCACAGGTCAACACAGACAGAGAAAGATTCACCCTTAAAACACAGGTAAACACAGACAGAGAGAGACTCACCCTGAAACCTCTCAAACACAGGTTAACACAGACAGAGAGAGATTGACTCTCAAAACCCAGGTAAACACAGTGTTTCAGCCTGAAGGCACTAAACAGGTAAACAGAGAGAGAGAGATTCACCTCGAAAACACACAAAACACAGGTAAACACAGACAGAGTGAGTGATTTACTCTCAATACACAGGTAAACACATACAGAGAGAGAGAAAACACAGGTCAGTACGTACAGAGGGAGAGCACAGGTCAGTACGTGCAAATGGGTAGAGCACAGGTCAGTACATACAGAACACAGGTCAGTACATACATATAGAAAGAAAGAACACAGGTCATTACATACAGAGAGAAAGAACACTGGTCAGTACATAAACAGAGAGAGAACACAAGTCACTAAATACAAAGAGAGAAAAGACAGATCAGTACAAATAAAGAGAGAACACAGGTAAGTACATAGAGAGAGAGAATACAGGTCAGTAGAAATGCAGAGAGAGAATACAGGTCAGTAGATATGCAGAGAGAGAACACAGGTCAGTAGATATGCAGAGAGAGAACACAGGTCAGTAGATATGCAGAGAGAGAGAAAACACAGGTCAGTAGATATGCATAGAGAGAACACAGGTCAGTAGATATGCAGAGAGAGAACATAGGTCAGTAGATATGCAGAGAGAGAACATAGGTCAGTAGATATGCAGAGAGAGAACATAGGTCAGTACATACAGAGTGAGTGTGTGTCTGTGGTTGTGGGTGCTTGTGAGTGTGTGTGTCAGGTCGTGTTGTGTTTGTGTGTTCTGGTGTATGAGCTGCTTTAATGGGTTTGATCGTCTCATAGTGCGACACGTCCAGTTGCAGCAGGAATAACCCTGTGTGTGTGTGTGTGTGTGTGTATATTCTTCAGCAGAAAGCAGAGATGTGGCAGAGTGTGGGTTTAACACTGCTGGTCATTGTGGCCACGCTGCTCTGTGTCCTGCTCTTCATGCTCTTCGGTATGTATTATAGTTTCTTTATCGTTAATTACTTCATCTTTCAGACGTGCTTATCCACTCTTGGCTCAACTCGGACCCTCTACATCTTTAGAAATCCTGAGAGAAAACCAAATGTCCTGCATAATTCAGTGGAAGAACATATTTACCAACATAGAAACTTAAGGAACTTTACTGATTTCTTTACAGTGCTAGTGAATGGAACCAGACTTCTCCATCGCAAATAGCTGTTTTGTTTATTATGGGTCTGAATGTTCTTAATCTTGTTCCTTATTCATGTGGTTACAACAGTAACACGAGGAGTGCTTTTACAGTGAGGAGAGCTAGCTAATGTTAGAACATTTCCATAGCAAGCTGTGTGTAAAGTGGCTGCTGATGGATGTTTATTTTGCCTTTCCATTGGAATGAGTTGACACACCACGCGTTTTCAATAACCAGATAAAGTGAATAGCTCCATCCTCTTGCATAAAAAAGCTTTTTGCGTATCAATATTTAATGTCTCATTGAAGTCCTGCTCAAGCTTATAAACCTCATCATCGTGTCATGCAGGGAGGACCTGTAGGCATGGCTGAAAGGCTCAAAGTGGAGAAAGTGGAAAAAAAAGTTTAGAGACCCGTTTAAACATTTGGTTATACTGAAATCAGAACATTCGATATTAAATATCTTCTAAAGCTACTACACATCTTCAGCATCACCAGGCAGTTCAGCACGCTTGGAGGAGAACATTAACTACCAATTAGCATCAGGCTGAGTGATATTGGGAGTGGGGGTTTAACATATCAACAGTCAGATGATGACGTCATGCAAGTCCTTCATTTAAATGTGTGTGCATTACTGGAAGGAGTGAACAGTGTCTAATTTGACCAATGGGTTTGATTTGTTCTTGATCTTCAGGTTGGTACGTGGTGTGGCAGCTGTTCCTCTCCAAGTTTAAGTTCCTGAGGGAGCTGGTGGGGGACACGGGGTCTCCCCAGGCCGAAACCGAGCCCTCCGAGTCGGAGAGCGAGCGCAGCTCCCCCCCGACCCCCCGACACCGGCCCAAGACTGCCCGCCAAAGAGTCGTCCCGCAGAGTAGCGCTACATAAGCCTGCATTCAGATTGCACCGGTCAGAACACCCTGCTAATCTACACTCATTTTTCCATTAGAGATCAGCAGGAGGTGATCCCTCCTCCCCAGGCTTTTCTCCTCTTTTTATCGGTTGGTCATTGCATACAGAACGGCCCCAGTCACTTCCTCCCCTCCGTGCCCTCTTTCTGGGCTGGTTTATGCCCTTGAATCTAACGTGAACCGCTCTCAGTATTTGGGGGTCCCTGTTGTTTGGAGATCTGAAATTGAAACTGACTTGCCATCATGCTGCTACTCATTTCACGTTGTTTGAATGTGCGAGAACTGCTAGTGAGATCTACGTTAACGAGTTTCTGACGAGGAGGACACGTTGAGGAGGCTTGGAAGCAGCCGGGGCCGGCCCAGAAATGAACCGCACAAGCGGAAACACGGTAAACTGACAAAGCGAAACTCCCTCACCCCGACGACGGTCTGACTCCGGCAGTTATTTACACTAACACTGTTAACCCTGACGTTCGCTCATAAAGTGCAATGGGAAAGAAAATTGTTCACTTTCTTGTTTTAAAAATAGCTTAAGAAAATAAACGGGACTGCTGTCAGCGGAGCGATGTTATCCCGTGGTAGGAAAGATAAGGCAAATGCTGACCTGCTGGTGCTCCAGACGTGGCACAGTGCTTTCAAAATAGTTGCCATGGTTGCCTCTGAGCCTGGTGATTGGACTTTGCCCTTATCCACTGATCTAGGACCTGCTTCTTTTAAAGCCATGCTATAGAATAATGCATTATAAAGGGCAATGCAAGACTGAGCTCAGATCTGTGACCAGGGGGCAAATCCACAACCCCCACCTCCACAAGAGCATCCCCATAAAGCGCCTGCGTCCGTTAAAATGGGATAGTAAGCATTGCAAACTGCCATATTGACATTTTATGATTTTTTTTTTTGGTGGTGTTATGGCAGTAGCTGTATTTTCCCTTCATAATAAATCTGTTTCATAAAAATGTCATTTGTGAGATCTGCGTCTTGTTTAATCCAGTCTGTGTTCCTACAGTGAGGTCTGTCTTATGACTATAAGCTGCCTGACATATTTTATACCAGTCTACATGGTCAGATTTGGTGCTGTTCCCAAACGAAGGATGACGGCGGTGGAACAGTCGTGGTGGTTTGTTTGGTCATGGCTCCTAAATGGCGGTCCTGCGTCGTGCTGTGAGAGAAGATCAAAGGCGGCTGTCGTCACAATCTCGCGACCAAAAACAGCTTGCGATTAGTTTCTGACCGGGTCAGACATTTAGGACGACCATCTCACTGTGTGCTGCTACGACCTACCAACCAGCCAATTAAATTGCAGCATTAAATGATGTATTTATCAACATGACATTTCTTTTTACTAACTTGCGCCATAGTTTACAATTTATTTGGCATCATCATCATCATATGTCTGCACACCTTAATACACACCCTTGTATCTACACACATCAATTTGTAATGATCTTAGAAAATTGCTGAAATCTCCAGAAGAAGGCATTAGTCTTCATCTTAATACATTGTTGTCCAATGGATAAAAGAACAATTACAAAATAATTGAGCATTTAGTTAACCCTTTTGTAATAAATGACAAAGGGTGTTTACCAGAACTTTCCCCAGTTAAATGGCCATATTTGCACTGTACCGAAACAGACCGTGACTGTAGAGTTGCTACAGTGACACTCATGTTTCTGATGCCCTGAAGCAGTGTAATGCTGTTATGATGTGGGACATGGAGGCGAACACTAATGGGACAAAGTGTATCAGATCAGTGATGCACAAATATACAATCCAGTGCAGAAGAAGAGAATGTGTATTCGGAAATTACGGCACCAGCACACACACACACCTACACCTCTTCAAGAGGTTATATTTGCGCTGAGTTTATTCTTGTGGTCTGCAGAAGCTGTTGTGGTAGACTGTGTGGGTAAAAAGGGTTTGGGAAATATATATTAGATTTTTAAAAAGCAACATGAACGGAACTGTAAATATCCTACAGGCTCAAGAAAAAATAGTACTTTTATTCTCTAGCATGTGATGCATACATAAGATCTGCCACCATGAATTTACATTGTAATTCCAAAATAAATAAACAAAGAATAGTATGATTGTCAAATACTTTTACAATGTAAACATCAGATTTGATCAGTTCATTAAAATTGTGTTTCCACAAAAAAAATCCTCTTTTTACTACACAGGCTCTTTGCTCAAAGCTGTAAAATGTACTGAGCGCAAAAAAGTCTTTAGATGTACAGTAGTGTTCAAAAGTCAGAGACCACCCTTTTGTTCACCTAACTTCCCGTCAAAATGGTCATTCAGTATGTTAATTATTCAAGTTATATGTGTTTTGGTGTCCAAAAAAACAAACACATATTTAACCGATAATATATTTACACAGAAGCCACCAGAAGTATATCAAATCTGTCTCCTCATTACCTTAATGTCCCATATTGCTTCTTTACCTCGTTCATCCTTCCCATATCAAACCTAACTGGTTATGGCTGTGTCATCCCAACAAATGTGGCTCCTAAACTCCCTCACTCACATAAAGTTCCCCTTCAAACATACACATTGATGCAAGCAGCTACCCACACCCACCTCAGCTGCCTTTTACATTTACATCTTTTGAGCATCTAAAATAACTGAAGGAGAAATTTCTGAGGAACTTAGATAGATGGTCATCTTGCATAAAGAGAAAAGTCAAAGGAAGACTACCAAAACTGCTCCATCAGACAAACAGCATATGAAGCTTTTATCTTTGAGGCATTCATCTTTTGCATTTCAATATTTAATGTCTTAGTGTTGAAGGACTTGAGCTTTGAGTGCTCAAGCTTCTAAACCTCATCAACATGCCATGCATGGAATACCTGCCGGCATATGGCTGAAAGGCACAGAGTGGAGGTTAGTGAGGAAAGCTTAGAGCACAGTTTGAGCAGTGTGGCTGCACTAAAATCAGATACAGTGTAACATATGTCTGTAATTTCTTGTATGTAATAAATTAATTTAGGTACATTTTATGAATGTATGATAATCATATCAGTGTCAGCAGTTATTTATTTAAATTATATATCAGCTTTGGACAAATATTTAGATTTATTTGATGTTCAGTATTGAAGCAGAACGTTTAGGCAACACACTGAGCTACTCAATAAACATATATAATTATGTTCAGGTTGATTGTGGTTGTCTACCAAAATATTAAGCAGTTACGTAAATATTAACAGGGAAAATCAGCATAAAATATTTCTCAAGTGTGTTGAAAAATGTGGTATTGGCCCAGATCAGCACATCCATATTAAAATCAATGCAAATGTTTTATACACAGTTCATACACAGCATGTATTTAGCAATCTGTTGGTTTCCCATTACGCCACACTGTACCTCAAACAGACCACACACTCTCAACTTTCAGTTACTGTTTGTTTACACTCATTTTTTGAACATATTCTTCATGGCTCAGCATCTAGAACCATATTTTTAAAACCCAACAGTTTCAGTAGCTGTAGTTTGGCTGCTCTCCATCAACTGGCAAGCACCTTTCAGCCACGGCTTTGATCTCACCGACCTGGGTGCCGTAGTACACGCCAGTGATTACGGTTCTCCTCTCATCACCGTTGTCGTAGACCCTGAGCTGCTTGGCGGTGAATGGAACGTTTGCCTTGTACTGTTCCCCAACCATCTTCACCCGACAGACGTGCCTGGGAGGCACATCAATCTCGAGGGTCAGCGAGTGGACGTCCGTCTCGGTGACAGACTTTCCCATTGTGGTGGTGAAGGTCTTCTCGAATGTGAAGCCAATGCTCACAGAAAAGGACGGAATGGAGGCTTTGATAGAGGTAGAGACGGATAGAGAGAGAGAATCCTGTGTCGTCCAAGTACTCTGCTGTTGAACACTCTTACTCAGATTCACGCTTTTCTTCAAGGCGGTGTTGCCGTTGTTTGTTACAGATGTCGTTGTTATGATTACAGACGTCTTTGAGTCCACGGCCATATTGTCCATGTGGTATAGGACGTCGTAGATTTGCTGGGAGTATTCACCCGTCATCACCAGCACTTCAAAATCCTCTTGAAGAACCAATTCGCGACCGTCCCATGGGACGTACAGCTGAGTGAATGGCATGTAGACCGTCCCCACTCCATGTGGGCTTCTTCCAACAGCATTAGGAGATGCTGAAGTGAGAACAGCATTGGGTGGATACGGGTCGACGGTCACATTTCGCCACTCTAAATGCACCTCATTGTTTTCGTTTACCAACACATCAAATGTGGAGCTCATCTGCTCTTGCCCGTGACATGTGCTGCGACACAGGGCCTCTCTCCCGGTGTTGAAGGAACCAGCCACCCAGTTGCACCCAGTCACTGGAGCGCACACATAGTCAAACCTCTGGGAACGCTCATTTTTTACCCTCACTGCCCACCTGGGTAGTGTGCCTGACCACCTGACCCATTTTATAGAGGGGAAGTCTTCATTGACAGGCCTCTGGACACCTGATCTCTGGAGCCCTGAGACTCTGGATTGTACCTTTGGGTTCCTTTGTTTCGAATCTGCCTCTCCTGTGCTGTTTGACGTGGAGGCTGAGAAAACAGGAATAAAAAAACCATAATAATGTATGCTATGATCTACGTGGCTGCACTGTTTTTTCTAAAATGCTACAGGCTGAATGGCCTAGTGTACAGTGACATCTGGCTTTTTAATTAATTTTGAATACATTTTTGTTCAGGCCTCATGTTTTTATTTGACTTCTCTAAGTACCTCAGCCCTTTTCTGACTTCATCGGTTTGTTCAAGTGTTTGGTTTAAAACAGTGGGGATTAAATTCTTGAAATGCCCAACAGAAAATTATCCAAACACAGTGTGGGATCTAGGTACACACTGGGATCTAGAGCTCTCCCATTGGTTAGACCTTGGACTACAGTCCCAGTGTGTCAGATTAACCACGAATAACCATAAAAAAAACGGCATTTCCATTCCATAACGTGTAAATGTATGTTAATATGCATCTCCTGAATGAATGGAAAGAAAATTCGGTCCTATCAAATAATCAGTGTTTACACTATCCACCATAAAAACAAAGGATATATAAAGAAGGATATTTAGCTGCTGCTTGAGGAAAACATCCATATTTTCGTATCAATTCTCAATCTTTAGTATTAATCCGGTCATGCCTCACCCAGTGCTGTTGTTGGACAGATCTTAGCTCTGCACTGACCTGCCGCCTGCACATATCAGACACTGAGTGTACCCACCTTGTCCGTCAGGCTGGACGCTCCGGGTTGTAGCCTGTATGGGACCGGCCCGAGAGAACTGCACTGGGAAGAGCACAAAACACAGCAGCCCACCAAGCAGCATCTGAACAGCACACACATCCCAACATGTAGACACTCCAAACCACATTAAGTGACCAACATAAGAATGTATTTAGATTGAACGTCTCCTACCATGGCTGACCTTCTGTGAGCTTCGTCTTCCTTCCCAGAGTCTTCAAGGCTTTTTATTGAGTTCTGCTGGGTGGGGTCCGTATGGTGCCACCATGCAAACACCTCATCAATCAGACCTGCTCCTAAACCTGCAGCTGACAGGTAAGTGGGGAAACACCGACCAGTGTAGTGCATTTCCTTGTGTGAGCTTGTTTATGAACTTCAGCAGAGAGATGTGAACCCCGCCAGGTCAGGCCGGGTGTTTACTTTACCTCGGCCTGAATGGCCACCTTGATCAGCTTCGTACAAAACTCAATACAAGTTTCATTTTTAATCACTGATAAGAAAACGAAACAATGCAGTGATGTTGACATAAGACCTAATGGCTAAAATACAAACTTCCCCCCCTTCAAGTCTTTGTCTTGGAGGTCAAAAAGATTCGTAATTAGAATCTGAATCAGAAAACTCGTATAAATACTATAGATAAGACAAAACAATATACAATAAGACTATGTATATACAGTAACTTTGTTGCAAATATCAAATATTGCTGGTTCACTATGTTTCAGCATTTTGTGTATATAGCATAACGGATTTAGTTCCAGTGTTTTCTGCAGAGTTTCATTTTATCTTTAGATGTTTCATATTGTTCTTGTCTTTGTGCCTCTGTCTGTGCAGTCATAGCATCAGCATTTTCCTCTGGGATCAATAAACCTTTCTGATTCTGATATATTATATCTGATTCTGATATATATTTTATACACTTCTGTGCAAAAGCTAATTAACTATGCAAGTTGTTGGAAGCCATTTATAACAGCAGTGTGTTTCTTTCTGCCATTTATGGAAAGAGCTCTAAGACAGGAGAGTTTTCAGGGATTGTACTAAACCCGCGAGAAACGAAATACTTTACACTGTAGAGACCCGCCAGTTAAACAGACACTGGACTGACTGAGATCAAACAGTTTCTTTTATTAAAGTTCTCTGTAACAATCAAGATGCTGTTTTAGCCACAACTCGCGCCGCTAAAACCCTGAATCAGTAACTTCTGTCTCCAGCCGCACGCACACACACGCGCACACACACACGCACACACACACACACACACACACACTCTCTCTCTCTCCCTCTCTCTCTCACAAACACACACTCCAAACACACACGCGCGCACACACCCACACTCTTTCTCTCTTTCTCTCACACTGTTGCCTTTACCTCGGTTTAGCCGCTGCTAACCGGGCGTCCCTTGCTCGTTCACTCAGCAACTAAACAGGTCCAAAAATGAGATGACAGGGAGAATGAGGTT
>JBBPCY010048899.1:0-13092 GCA_037974405.1 Brachyalestes nurse
AGTCAACCCCTAGACTGTCCTTTAACTTTAATTGCGCTCGTTAACTGTTTTATCAGCTCTAACACCTGTCTGCTCATCCACATTATAATTATAATTATATCAGGTGGCTTTTTGTAGGTCAGTAGTGATGAATAACAAAAATGAACTTTTCTGGCTAATAAATAACCCAAATGGTGACCATACTGCACATTTATTTGTTAGCAAAGAATATTGGGTGCATTTTTAGTAAACATTAAGTGAACACCATGCATATGCTGGTGCAAAAGTTTTAACTGATCGTTTGCACACACAGAAACTCACTCACTCACAAATTTGTCTTATTCCACAGCCTCTGCTGTGTGTGGTCTGCTTCCTAACACACATACTAATTAACTGTCTACCGTACACAGACCTGCGATTAGCCCTGAATCCAGGCGATTGTGAACTTTATTGTCAATATTACTGTACAGACTTAATAAAAAGAAATGAATTAAACTTTAACCCTCATATGAAAATGCCCTTCCCCCTTAGGAAAAATAAGCAGCAAAAGAAAACGTTATTTTAAGACAGAAGTTCTTTTACTGTTCTCATCAGCTTCTTAGTTTTCTTTTGGATCTTCTGGTTTATCTGAAGACCTGATGATCTGAAACACATAAACATCAGAGCAGTCTGAGAAAACGAAGAGCATTTTAAGATCTTAAATTGAGATCGGGCTGGGATTAGAAAGGCTTTCTCTCAGGAGCTGAATTGAAGAAGTCTGATGGTCAAAAATGGTCAGAATCTCATATTGATGTTAAGGAGAAATAGGCGGGTCAAAGAAGAGTCTTATTTTGAATTTTTCTTTCCTTCGGGGGTGCACTTCTCTACACTGATAAGAATAATTTTTCCCCAGGTCCCCAGGGGGGGGGGGGGTAAAAAATGTCACAAACATGGCCTTCATCAAACTGCGCAAGCTCCGATCAAGGCGCCATGGATGCCTCAGGAGTTTACTAACACACAGCAAGTTAAATATACATGTTGGTCGGTTGGAGCTGGGGAGCTGTTATTCAAGAGCCTGTTGTTATGGTAGCAAAGGCCGACCTCCCATTTACAGCACGAACAGCAAGGCTTCCTGAGCAAAGGGGGCTTTTATTCTGTTACTCAAATGGGGACCTTTACCTTCTGTCATATTATTTTGGTCTGGAAGTCTACCATCCCCGAGAGTGTATTTACAGCCTGAAAGGCCCTGCAGGTTCAGCAGCTCTCGAGGATTCAGGATTTACACTCTCGATTTTGGCAACAAAACAGAAGCCACCAGAGATACAAAAACAGATTTTAGACGGGCATGTTTAGCAATACAGCTGGTATGGAACTATGGGATTATTTAGCGGTTAATGAAGTGTAAAGTGTCCTTTTCTTATATGTGAACACGCCACAGCACACAGTGTGAACAGTGTGAAATGTTTCTCAGCATTTAACCCATTCAAGTGAAGCAGCGGGCTAGGAACTGACCACCTAGGGAGCAGTGTGTGGGGGAGCAGTGTGTGGGGACTGTGCCTTGCTCAAAGGTACTCCAGTGGTGCCACTGGCAGTATTATTGAAATTCACAAAACTGTGTTTAGATCTGATAAGCAAGACAGTTAGTGTAGAACAATGGGATTATTTGGGGGATTAGTAAAACTGTAATGAGGTTTAAGTAGTAGAACACGGTGGGATTCTTGTTGAAATCCATAAAACTGTGTTCAGATCTGATTGTCAAGACAGTTATTGTAGAACTATGGGTTTATTATGGGGATTAATAAAACTGTGATTATGTGTAGTTTTGAAATCCATAACATTATGTTTAGATCTGATTAGCAAGACAGTTATTATAAAACTTTGGGAATATGTTGGAGACCAATACAGTTGTGGTTAATATAGAATTTTGGGATTATTATAGAGATCAGTAAAGCTGTGATTAGGTCTGGGATTATTTTGTAGATTAATAAATCTGTGTGAAATCCCTTTTAGCTGAATAGTTTGTATAGAACTGTGGGATTATTTTGGAGAGTAACAAAAGTATGATCAGGTCTTGCTAGTATATGGGTTTTTTTTAATAGAGATTAATATAGCTGTTAAGTCTGGATGTTGTAGTATTATGCCAATATTTTGTAGATTAATATAGATGCATTTGCATCAAATTAGAAGGACAGTTGGTATATAACTACGGTATTATGTTGGAGATTAATAAAAACTGAGAAGAGGTCTGGTTAGTAAAATCTGTGGGATTCTTTTAGAGTTTATTAAGTCTGGTGGAGAAAAACACTGATATGTAAAAGATGACTGAACATGTGGAGTTTACAGAGCATCTTGTAGGTTCCTCTGTGTCGTTGCATAGCTAAAATTCAAGAATGTTGCGAGTTTCTTACTGAGCTGAGAAACCTGCACCATTTCAACTCATTGTATTTTTAGCTGCATATCATTCATACAACAAATAAGCTGTTTAAGTGTTTAAATGACTGACAGGTCTAAAACCCTACAAAGCTGCCATGAGTTACGAAGTGCCGTCTGAAACCAGAACAGTGTGATTAGCCATTCTCCAACACAGCTGCCAATCCTAAACTGTAAAAACGCAGCAAAAGAGTTTATACTGAGCAGAAAGAAGTAGAGATAGAATGGCAAATCTGGCACTGCTTTCCCAAGTTCCTCTGCCAATGACAATAATCTTGCCAGACCAGCTGAATATAACTTCACATGTAAACAGTGCCTTATCGGTCATGGCCATGTTATCAGAAATGATTTATTCTCATAACTTTCTGGGGACTAAAAAGGAACCTGTCCCCAAAGAAGACATTAGTTAACTCGTCTGTTGTTTCCATTTTAAGGCGTATTGAGACGGCGGCCTGGTCTTTGATGCCTTGGCTGCTCTTGCAGGCCACACAGGATGATACAATCCAACGCACCATCATAAAAGTCCTTACCAATCAAAAGGGATTTCCATTGCCTCAAGCATATGTTGGATGCGGCGCAGCATGTGCAATGGCAGCGAATCAGAGACCTTGTGAACTAATAACTCATCGGAGGCTGTTGTTTCTCAAACCGCACGAATCTGCCATTAAGCCAGACGGAGTGCTGGTGGAATTCTAGCATCCTCATTTATAACAAGCATATTAAGGCTGTAATATATGATTCATTTTTGTAATCAGTTCATATAGTGACCATTTGTCGATTCATTGACTATTCAAACTATCATATCACCCTTAGTTTCTCAGGTGAGAGCTGGATATTAGGGCTACAATTAAACATTGTTATTTTAATTGTTAGAACCATTTTCGTGTCACAGCAGAACGCTGCAAATCAGAGCTGTACCAAACAATTTTTATTGTTATCATTATTATTCATTAATGAACTTTAATTAAGTAACTTATTGAGTCATCTATTCTCCTATGGATTGCATTCCTTTTGCCCTGTCCCAGGAGAGGGCTGCATATTACAGCTGTAAATAAATTCTTCTTCTTTTTCTCGATTACTGTGTCCCCTTTTTTTGTTTGACAGCTGGTGGTCGTCCCCAGTGCTGCAACGAAGTCCCCCTTGCAATCAGATCTGTGGAGTCCCTCACTGTCTTCAAGAATCCCAGGACTGAGGTACCATTCCTCACACAGTGCTCTCCCAGGCACCCCCTCCGGCAGCCCACTTCTTCACTTTATGAATGGATTCAATGCAGAGAAAGAATTTCACTCTGTTCACCATCTGTGCTGTGGTGAGTTCACGTGTGACTATAAGGGACCACTTTACTTTGCTTTAATTGATTAATTGAACTAATTGTTTTTTTCCTCTCCCTTTGCCCTGTCATATTCAAGGGCTGCTTCCAATGATTATTATTCAAAACTATTACTCTGTGAACTATCATTCGATTAATCAACTAATCAAACCATTAGCTGTCTGTTGTGTTTTGCAATCATGAGGCTAAAGCTTTAACACTGCTAGAACTTTTAACCTTGTTAGCTTTAGTAGCTATAATCTATTGTTTAACTTTCATTAGTGTTTAATAAAGCAACATGCCGGTAGCCCTGTCTGTTGCACAGGTTGTTAATCATCTTAATTGTTACTGGTGTATTAGTGAGACAGGTTTGAAGAAATGCTACAGTTATTTGAAAATATCTAATATATAATATATAATATAATATATTATTTAATATATAAATATATTAAAGATTTTATGGATTGACCACATGCTTATATGACTATTATAAAGTGGTGTTTCCCAGGACAGTATATGTATGTCTGTGTGTTTGCTTAATTATTCTCAGAGCTCTTTATAGAAGCCCAGTATTACATTGTAGTTCTTAACATATACCTCAGATGCCTGGTTTAGCTCTATTGTTACTTCATTAAATCAAATAAGGAGCTGCTCGTGGCGTTTCACAAATCCAAGCAAAGGTCGGAGGAGAAAACTGGAACCAAACCTGTGTTCTTTAACTAGCTCACAAAACTTCAAATACACAAAATAAATAAATCTTAATATTATTTATAGTGCTTTTATGTTTTGTTAGTCAAGTCAAGTTTATTTCTGTAGCCCTGTGTCATACAGGAATTTAAAGTTCTTTATGGGAATATAATAGGTAAAGTTAAAGGGTATATTGGGCTGATACTCGTATCCAGAGTGGCTTACAATCATTAATTACAGGGACAGTCCCCCTGGAGACACTGAAGGTTAAGTGTCTTGCTCAAGAACGCAATGGTAGAAAGTGGGGATTTGAACCTATGACTTTGTGGTCATCGGGTTCACAGGCAATGTTTTACCCTCTAGGCTACTGCCGCCAACTACTTATTAAAAATAATAAGCATTAAAAAAATAAAAGAATATTTTGTTAGTAGGGTCGC
This sequence comes from Brachyalestes nurse, assembly GCA_037974405.1. Taxonomy (NCBI): domain Eukaryota; kingdom Metazoa; phylum Chordata; class Actinopteri; order Characiformes; family Alestidae; genus Brachyalestes; species Brachyalestes nurse. The sequence goes on from JBBPCY010048899.1 coordinate 4,822, forward strand.
ACCGAATATTCAGTCACTGAATTTTTTTTTTACGCGACTGAAACAGTGATGATGCAATGATGACGCAACCGCAGCGCGCACGCGCCAGATTAGATAAGAGTCAGCATGTCTGCCATGCGGGCGCATTTCGATATATCAGGCCATCGGCCCAATTTACCATTTGCCCAGTATGCCCAATGGCCAGTCCAGCACTAGCTATGTCAGTCTTTGTTTTAATTTAAAATTGTGTTATAGGCCTACAGAGAATGTTAGTATCTTTCATCAGTTTTTAAAGGACTTGTTCTGAATGAACTTTGTTCAGAATATTGCAATGCACTTGAATCCACTAGTTTTATGAGAGAAGATATTTAATTGGATAATATTTCAGCTCTCTTGCTTTTAGGTGATTCATGAGTGGGGCCAAGTAAAATATTTTATTTCAAATTTTATTTTATATTGTGCATTGTTTGAATGCTAAAATATTTTCATAATTTTGCAAAAGATTTATTCTTTTAATAATTTAATAATAATTTCTTTCAATTTTCGGTTTTGGTTTTCGGTCAAGTGTTTCCTCATTTTCGGCAGAGGGCGGCGTTATGCGCATCTCAGGCTGACGCCCATGGTTCCAAAAGCAGGGGGTGGTGTTATGCGCATCTCGGGCTGATGGCCGTGCACCTGACGGCCGATCTGGAGTTTTCCAGAACGTACAAATTGCCAGTCCGCCCCTGTCTGTTGTGCTGGCTCTGGGTCCATTGTGGAACTGATGCCACCAACATTAAACCCTTACGTAGAAGGGGGCTCTGGGCAGGCTGTAGGCTTTTTTGGATCACTCATCATGGTTGAGAGGCCTGGTTCTTGGTGAAAGCCTGCTTTTCTGAAAACTTCCATAAAAAGTCTAAATTCGGGTGAGTGGCATGAGGAGAACCTGACCTAATCATCCAGGCGAGTAAGGCCGAAAAATGCCTCCTTGGCCGGCTACAACCTGGTGAAAGCCAACTGGTATGAAAAGATGCATAAAAATGACTACCGTAATGACACTAATATAACTGAAAAGCACAGCTTATCTGTTTTGGAAACAGTTGGATTTTTTTAGGTTTAAGAGTTACGGTAATTTTTAAAAAAGTATTGAAAAAACCTGTCTGCGGTGACAGCTTCGGTTTGAAAGGGTAACAGGACACTTATATTAGAGGCTCTTATTGCGTGTTTTGTTTGGGTTTCCGGCAATGCATGGAATTACCGAAATTAGAAAGGGGACAGCCTAACATGGTACAGGAAAATACAGCTGTGTAATCCATTTATTTCAACAAATTAACTGTATTCTAATTATAATTATACAGTTACTCATAATTTGTATTCTAAATACTAGGGATGCACCGAAATGAGGAAAAACTTGGCCGAAAACCGAAACCGAAAGAAATTATTATTAAATTAAAAGAAATCTGTTACAAAAAGTTTTTTGGATCATTGCTCCTCCATTCGCGAGTGCTTTTTGCCACTGGAATGCTCCTTTTAAAGAAAGAAAATAAAAGCTCCCGTTCCCGGCCGAATTTTGGTGGGCGAATTTTCGGTGCATTCCTAGTAAATATGGAAACAAATTGGGGTACTGCTGTTGAGTGATGCCCTGCATGAGTTTGATAAGCATGAACCCAAAGGCTTATGAGTAATTGCAGAACTGACAAACTCATTGTATGCAAAACTGACAAACTTAATTTGCATGTGGCAGCCATACTGTTTGCAAATTTTCACGTTTTTGATCATTACTGACAATGGAGTTTTGCGATTCCAACCACCATTGTGCACATTTGTTGCGCAAAAGTTGGTTTTACATATTAAGCAAATTAGCAAAGAATTTTATCAGTGGTGCAATCAACAGTCATGATCTCATTTGATTCAGCTGATGCCAAGAACTAATATGCAACAACAATTTTGAAAATCGAACCTATGGTTCACAGTTCCAGAGACTCAAGCAAAAGTGCTTGTTATAGTGCCATCTATTGGGGCAATGGTGTGGCTGTTGGTGCCTTAGTAGCGGTTGGAATAGCGCATGTACCTGCCAATTCGCAAGGCTGTGCACTTTACGGTTTTGCTCCCCAATGTGTTTTGAGGAAAGTCAAACTGACTAAAATCAAGAGGGATCAAGCAGTGCATGTTTGGACCCCTAACAATCAAAATTATTAATGCTTTGTATTAATTATGCAACCTACATGTTGTGAATTAAGTATTCACTTAATATTTAACTATTATTTCTGTCTTGGCAATAGCTAACTGAGATTAGTCTGCATGTGAATTAATAAATAGGTTATAACAGATGACTGTGAGTAACTTGCCTTAGAAATTCACCCCTTTAAAGGTCAGATTTACTTCCATATACTTGGCTTAAATCCCCTGCCCGGAGATGTAGCAGAAGCCAATGAAATGCTTTTGTACAGGATTCAATGCATTCCATACAATTATTACATAAAGATACATGGAAATGAGACATACAATTCAATACATTTTAATTAAATACTGCATTAATGCCTCAGTTTATTTTAGTTTAAGAGATGTATCCACAGGAGAGACCTTTTTCTTGATAAGTTGGAATGACCAGAGGGGAAGTGGGGGGTTGGGGGGGGGGGATTTGTTGTCTTTGTCCACAGAAGACCCTGGAGGATGCCAGATGTAGGGAGGACGAGATGACCTGACTTGAAGCGTCTGGGAATGGAGAAAGCGGAACTCTCTCTTCTATATTAGTGCATGATATCACATATTCACTGCTACTCACTGCCTATACATATTGTGATGTCACACTTTTGGATTTGAACAACTCCTCTGTAGGACTTAGGTCTGCTGTTGTGACTTGTTCCCTTGCTGCAAGAATAAACCACCTATTTATTTTGACTCCGTCTCGTGGTGAGCTTTTAAGAGTTTTTAAGAGTCTTTTGGAAATTCTTCTAACAATATTTATTCACAAATGTTAATTATAGAAACAATTCCTTTAACATAAACAGTAAAAGCTAAAATTAACTAAAATAAGGAGACATGTAAATGAAAATACGTATTTCTGTTTACAGTGAAATGAAGACTTCACAAGTAAAAAGTTATCCAGTTAATGGTAGTGATTAAAAAGAGACAACAGTGTTGCTGACCATGAAGCATGGATCTAATCAATTCAATTCTTAAAGTGCTATTTCTCTTCAAGATGCTCTGAAATCCTGAAGCTCTTCTTCAGAGTAAGTGCACTCCTGTCCTCAGAGACAACTTCTTCAGTAAGCTTGGGTCAGCTTTTGATGTGCATGGATATAAACTGAAACTTTACATCCATGCACAAGAAGACAGAAGTACAGCGGGATCAGACCTGCAATGGGACGTCAATCATTTTCTGGAGGAGAAAAAGCAGAGGGAAAATATAAACGTACTAAATCGTGAGGCCCTCATAGCACCTCACCTGGGAGGAGAAGTAAGGCCCTCGGCCTCCAAAAACCCAGTTAAAGGCCGGATCTCTCCTATGTCACAGTGTACAAATGTGAACAGGTATTTTAAATGCTACTGTTTCTCTCCTTCATGGTGGGATCTTCTGCTTCTTCCTCGTGATCAGGTTCAAGGACAACAGTAACAGAATAACCATCTTCTCTCCTGGTGCACTTGTGGGTCTTTAAGGTGCTTGAGTGCCTGAAGCTCCTCTGGCACAGTGAGCAGTAGTAGGGCTTTTCTCCGGTGTGGATGCGCCGGTGTCTTTGGAGGTTGCTGTGTTCAGTAAAGCTCTTTCCGCACTCGGCGCAGCAGTACGGCCTCTCTCCTGTGTGAGTGCGCTGATGGATGTTGAACGTGTTTTTGTCTTTGAAGCTCTTCCCACAGCGTAAGCAGCGATACGGCCTCTCTCCAGTGTGAGTGCGCTGATGCCTTTGGAGATTACTCTGCTCTGTGAAGCTCTTCCCACAGTCTGAGCAGCGGTATGGCTTCTCCCCCGTGTGGATTCGCTGGTGGGTGTTGAACGTGCCTATGTCCTTAAAGCTCTTGCCACACTCTGAGCAGTGGTAGGGCTTCTCCCCCGTGTGGATGCGCTGGTGTCTTTGAAAATTACTGTGTGCATTAAAGCTCTTCCCACACTCTGAACACTGGTATGGCTTCTCTCCAGTGTGAGTGCGTCGATGGACATGGAAATTATACTGGTCATTAAAGCTCTTCCCGCACTCAGTGCAGGCATAAGGCTTTTTGACTGTGTGGAGGTGCTCATGCCTTTGGAAGTTATTGTGGCCATCAAAGTTCTTCCTGCATTCTGAGCACTGGCCAGGCTTCTCCCTGGTGTGAGTGCCTCTGTGTGTTTGGAGGTGAAAACTCTTCTCACATTCCAAGCACTCATGAGGCTTTCGTCTGGTGTGGATCTGGTGGTGTCGATTTCCCTGATGGTTAAAACTCTTCCTGCCCTCTGAGCAGAGATTCGATTTCTGTTCCATGAGATCGCCTTGGTGGGTTTGGAGACTACTCTGATGACTTAAACCCTTTCCACAGTCCGGGTACTGAGCAGTGCTGTAACTTCTTCCCAACTCCACATTTTCACATGTAATCTCTTTTGATTCTAGCATAGACACATTGCTTTGGTTTTCTCCTGATGGTAAATTTAAACTTTGCAGGAAAAGTAGACTCTAGGAGCAGGAGAACACCAGCAATGGAACATCATTACTTTCTGGAGAAGATAAATAAAGAAAAATAGAAAACAAATAAGTATTAATTCACAAAATGACACCTTGTATATAACGATGAGGCGAAACATTAATACCAATTAATAATAATTATATGCTGCACAAAACACTGTGACCTGTCAAGGCCTGGACTCCACCAAGACCTCTGAAGGTGCTGTGGTTCTGCAACAAGACTTTAGTTTGTCCAGAACACAGATGTTATCGAACTGTGATCTCAAGAATTTTTGGGCCGAACTGACAGCTTGAGTTCTTTGTTCCTCAGACAGTTCCTGAACAGTGTTTGCAGTGTGGGGGGCACCATCTTGCTGAAAGTGGACAATGTCATTAGGAAACAGCTCCATAGTGCTGATGCTCACATGTCAACTGTAAGTGCTTTTGAAGATGAAGCACTCTAACCTGCAGCTACACAGTCCAATATGTGTGTTTCTGCCAGACTTTTCTACAGCAGCTCTCCTGTGTGATCAGATCAGATGGGATGGTCTTAGTTGCCATCTTGTAATGTTGAACAATGGCCATCACTATCTGACATTTCTCAAAGTCACTTAGGTCTTTACACCCACTTCTCCTCCATCCAACACTCCAGCAACTAATAGTTCCCTCACCATCCAGTACACCCGCGGCTTTTCCGAATGCTCATGTTTTGGCTCATCTTTTTTAGAATCACACTGTGTGGTTTATTTACACACCGACTGAGACAAAAACATGCCCACTCACTTCTCAACCAACTGCCTTGTGGATAGATCACATTTTTCTACATTTACCATAACATTAGACCTCCTAACATGAGACAAGGAAGGTAATATGCAAGGTGGAGATACACACAGATTAAGTATTTCTCTGTTAAATAACAACAACATACTCACGAAGGGTAATAAAAATGTGTGTCAGATCCAACTATACCATTATTATAATTATGATTACAGTGATGGTTACGATGCTGACCCCTATCCTCTTGCCCAGGAGCTCACAGTGTGTGGAGGAAGCTGCTTGTGATGTTCTTCATGTCTGAGTGTGTTTTAAGAGGAGAACATGTGAGGATCAGCAGGAGATTAGAGTGTCGAGAGGGTGAGGAGAGTCCTTACGGTTTGATGTTTCTCTCCAGCTGCGCTCTGGTCCGCAGCACAGGGCTTTTCATCTCCCGGACAAACTAACGGAGGTCTTCAGCGCCACCCCCTGGTCTGGAGAGATTTACCGCCCTCCCCTGACCAAACTCTCCTGCTTGATTTTCGTTTACAAATTTACTTCAATTCAGTTTACAAACTGCTACTGAGAAACTTTGACACAACTATTTTCGACTTGAATCAAAATGTAACTTACAGTCCTGTGCCAGTGTATATCATCACTCGAAACCAAGAACAAAATGAACAAAATTGCTGAGGAAACAGAGATTTGTGCAAATTCAGAAGGTACCATTTATTTCGTTTCAGAGGACAGAGGGAACTGGAGAGGGCTGATCCAAAGCGCCGACACACTTATATGGTGTTAATTATATCAAAACTTCAAAAATTTCAGTAAAAATATGTAACCATCATCCTTAACTTCCCCAGTCAGCACACGTTCACACAAAAACTAAACTCGAAGCCTACAGAACCTCACTTTTTTTACCTGGTCCCACCAGAGAGTAGAACACAACAGAGGAAGAGAATAAAGAAATGTTAAATGTTTTATTCGTTATCCAAAAGAATATTCATGTTTGTAGAGACAATACACAGTTAAAAGAGGCAAAATCCAAATTCAAACAGACAGCTGACCTCTCTGAGGTTTTCTTCAAACAGCTAATGACATACAGGCTTCACTTTCCTTCAAACTGAAACATAGAAAGTGAATCATTATATGTATGAAGTGGATGTCTGCAGTTTTCTTGTCTACATGGCCAAACTATATTAAGCAGTAAATGAACAGTCAGTTCTTGAAGTTCGAGCAATGGAAGGTGGGCTGGTCTGATAGATTACATTTTCTTCTACATCATGTGGACTGCCGGTTGTGCGTGTGTGTTGCTTACCTTGGGAAGAGATGGCACCAGGATACACTATGGGAAGAAGGCAAGATGACAGAGGCACTGTGGTGCTCTGGGTGATGTTCTTCTGGAGAACCTTGGGTCTTGTGTTCAAGTGCACGTTCCTTTGACACCTAAGTTTTACAGAGCAAGTTCTATGTTTTCATAGAGACTCTTTTTCCTCATAGAAGTGTCCTCTTTCAGTAGGATGATGAACCCGATGGCAAACACTGTTCAGGAACGATTTTAGGAACATCATAAAGAATTCATGGGGCCTCCAAAACTCATTCTGATTAAGCTTCTGTGTAACGTGCTGGACAAACAAGTCCATCTATAGAGGCCCCATCTCACAGCTTACAGGACCCTAAGGATCTGATGGTGGTGCAAAAATTCAGACCTTCAAGGGTCTTGAGAAGTCCGAACCTAGAGATGTCAGAGCTGTTTTGGGGACAAGGGGGGAGGGCGGGGCAAGACAATATTAGGCGGGCTTCAGTGTTATGGCAGATCAGTGTATTTGCCTATTAGATCTGTGGATCTTTGGAAACTGTTTTTAAAATTATGACATTAATTTGCAGCTTCTGTTTCACATGTGCAAAAATTAAGGCAAAACAATATGCAACTACACTATTTCTCCATATAGTGTCATGTTTAAGTGCAGGTAAATCCAAAATAAGAAATCCTTGAAATGCTTGTATGTTAAACGCAACTATGAAAACACCATTGCTGTTAAAAGCGGAACATCCCTCCAATCCCCGTTTCTTTAAGAGCCACAAAAAACACACAATGTAAACCATGCAAACAACTGTTTCCCCATGTTCACTGGTCCTGCTTCTCCTCCCTCACCAAAGCGGGATCCCCTGCCTCTTCTCTGTCATCAGGTTCAAGAACCACTATCACCGAATTATCGTCCTCACTTCTCGTGCACTTGTGCATCTTAAAACTTTTGGAATACTTGAAGCTTTTTCCACAGTCTGAGCAATAATATGGTCTCTCTCCTGTGTGAACCCGCTGGTGTTGCTGGAAATTGTACAGCTGGGTGAAGCTCATCCCGCACTCCGAGCACAGGTAAGGCTTCTCCCCGGTGTGGATGCGCTTATGCAGTCGGAAGTTACTCGGGTGATTGAAGCTCTTCCCGCACTCCGGGCACAGGTATGGCCTTTCTCCTGTGTGAACCCGTTGGTGCTGCTGGAGCACACCGGGCCGGCTAAAGCTCAGCCCGCACTCCAAGCAGCAGTACGGCTTCTGTCCCGTGTGGATGCGCTGATGTAACTGGAAGTTGCTGCGGTGATTAAAGCTCCTCCCGCACTCTGAGCACTGGTAGGGCTTCTCTCCCGTGTGGATGCGCTGGTGCTGCCGAAGAACATTGGGCCGGTTAAAACTCCTGTTGCACTCGGAGCAGTGGTAAGGCTTCTCCCCGGTGTGAGTGCGCCGGTGCTGCTGGAGGCTGCCGTGCTGGTTATAGCTCTTGCCACACTCGGAGCAGCGGTATGGCTTTTCTCCGGAGTGAAGGATCTGGTGTTTCCTGAAATGACTGCCGTCACTAAAGCTCTTCCCGCACTCGGAGCACGTGTATGGTCTCTCTCCAGTGTGGATGCGCTGGTGCACCTGCAGGTT
>JBBPCY010048930.1:0-13090 GCA_037974405.1 Brachyalestes nurse
TATATGTATATTACACTAAACCCTCGCAAATTCGCAGTTCAGAGTTCGTGGCTTTAGTCTTTTACAACTTATTGTTCGTGGAAATGCCTGCAAATTCGCAAAAACCACAGATATCATCTGCATTGTTTTGTTTTGCTTTTTTTGTGACAATACATAATTGTTCATGCATTTTAGTGAGAAATTATTCAGAAAAATTTACTAACATAATTTACTAACAAATATTAAAATAAAATCAGCTATATTTCTATATAAAATAAAACTGTATAAACACAAAGAAAATGTGTCTTGGGATGGTGAAATACCCCTGTACTCAGAGGCAAATGAAATTATTATTCACACCAGAAAGAAAATCACAGCGCATACCAAAGAAAACGCACTTGCAGGAATTAAAATACGGTATATATACATATATAGGGGTAACATCGGTATTTTACATTCTAGCTCTACAGGAGACAGCAATTCAGTGTACACTGTACAGTGTGGTTACGGGTTTAAGTTTACATTGTTTAGGGGCAATGTATTAAGCTGAGTTTAAAAGGAAATTAAAGTGTTTTGGGAGCGTATTTGGGGGCATATTTAGGGGTTAAACTATAGGCATTTCTAGGCATTTTATTACCACATCACAAATTTTTGTTTTTTCACAATTCAGGGTGCTCTTGGAACGCAACCCGTGTGAATTTTGGGAATTTACTGCATATATAAACAACCTCTGCCTTTATTACAAAGCACTCTCTGAGCTATGACGCTTCACATCAGATGTCCCAGAGGGTCCTGTGCAGACTTGTGATATGTGTATGTGCATGCGCGCACGTGTGTGTGTGTGTTTTGTGTATGTTTGGAACAGAACTGCTGATGATGTTCATCGCGCTGATCCTTGTTCTGATCATCTCCATCGCAGTGTGCACACTCTGCAGACGCGGCTGGTGGGTGTGTTTGTGTGTCCCAATCCTAACTACTGTTTTCTTAATATACTGTTTCATTTTAAATGAAATCTTTTGTTTTGAACATACAGTGGTGCTGGAAAGTTTCTTGTCTACATTTCTGCATATATAATACCTGAAAAATAATCAGATTACAGTTCTCAAAGTAGATAGAGAGAACCCAGTTAATTTTAGTCCATTCCTCCTTACAAAACAGCTTCAGCTCTGGGATGTTGGTGAGTTTCCTTGCATGAGCTGCTCACTTCAGGTCCTTCCACAACATCTCAATTGAATTAAGGTCAGGACTTTGACAAGACCATTCCCAAACATTAACGTTATTCTTCCTTAACCATTATTTGGTAGAACAACTTGTGTTCCAAGGACCGTTGTCTTGCTGCATGACCCACTTTCTCTTGAGATTCAGTTCATGAACAGATGTCCTGACATTTTCCTTTGGTTTTCTTTTCGCTGGTATAATTCAGAATTAATTGCTCCATCAATGATGGCAAGCTGTCCTGGCCGAGATGCAGCAAAACAAGCCCAAACCATGAGACTACCACCACTTTGATTCACAGATGGGATAAGGTTCTTATGCTGGAATTCAGTGTTTTCCTCACTCCAAACATAATGCTTCTCATTCAAACCCTAAATTTCTATTCTCATCCATCCACAGTTCTTCCATTAGCCTTCTGCTTGTCCACATGACCTTTAGTAAACTGCAGAGCATGAAAGCAACCCTGCCATGAACACCATTGTTGTTTAGTGTTCTCCTCATGGCGGACTCACGAACATTAACATTAGCTAGTGCAAGAGTGTCCCTCAGTGTCTAAGCAGTTCTTTGTTACCTGGCCGACTATTACACACCTACTCTTGGAGTGATCTTTGTTGGTGGACCACTCCTGGGTAGTGTAACAATGGTTTTAAATGTCCTCCATTTCTACACAATCTGTCTTACTGTGGATTGTTAGAGTCTGAGAGATAGTTTTGGAAACTTTACCAGCCTGATGAGCATTAATAACACTTTCTTTGAGGTTAATCTCCTTTGGTCGTGCCATGAAACACTGCCACGAACATGTGTTAACACTTTGATAGATCAGTGTTCTTTAAATAATAAAGGGTGCCCACTCACATCTGATTGTCATCCCACTGATTGAAAACACCTGACTCTAATTTCACCTTCAAATTAACTGTATTTCACATAGATTTGCCACTGACATTTTCCTCAATAATAAAGTGAAAGGTTTTTTTTCATTTATTTAACTGGGTTCTCTTGATCTACCTTGAGGACCTGCGAAAACCTTGAGGAATGTGAAAATTTGATGATGTTTCAGGCAAAATAATGTTCATTCAATAGATGTTCAGTTTAACATTAAAACTGAACACCTATGTACAGTAAAAATATCATATATAAATATACATATGTTTTGAAATGTATATACATATAAAATTTATGTACATATATATCCATATATGATATTTTTAATATATAAAATCATACATATTTGTACGCACTTATTTACCGTACACATATACACACACCCACACACATATACTGTACACAGGCAGTACTGTGTGAATAACATGTGATCACCTCTGACCTGTGATGATGTTAACGTCTGTGAAATGTGTGAAAAATGAAATATGAAGATGTCCAAGTAACACAAGTGAATATTCAAATGAGAAATTCATGTTTAGTTACTCATTTAGAATAAAAACCACAAATACCATCAAAGCACAGCTGTTTGAAGATGAAATCTGTTTTGTACAGTGTGACACTGCGCTTGCCTTGTTGCCCAAGTGTGTTTGGTCTGCCATAACGTTTAGACTCCCTCCTGGGATCAGCTGGAGCTCCACGCTCCCACGAGAGCTCCATCCATTCAGCTGCACTGTACATGAGACTGTGTTTGTTGTGTTTCTGACTAAAGTGTGTGTGTGTGTGTGTGTATTGCAGCATGCTGAAATCAGATTGTGAGCATGTTCCTGACCCATCCAAATACTTTCAGCCCCTTCTGTCCATCCATGGAGGAAGCTTTCAGGTTATATGGCTTTTGTTTGCTATTAATGTAATTACAACAGATTACGAATGAATAGACTGGTGAGGAGCTAAATTTTGAGTTTGTAACTTCATGTATCATTTAAATGACTGTTTAGCATCACTTACTTTGCTTTTCTGGCTTCTGCAACTACAGCTACTGTAGCTGGTCTCTTTAGCACAGGTTTCAGTAGGTTTCCTTCTAGCCTCCCTTCCGTAGACTCTTGCAATGTTAGGCTGAGTGTGCAGTGTATCTCTGTAGGCCTTATGAGATCTAAACTATCATCTCAGTCGATGCGGGAAAATCTGGGCCATTGGAACACCTAAAAAATGAGACCTTTACAAGATGAGGGAAGCATTGTTACATGCTTTAAATGGGAGTTTATGTAATGATCACTTTTTCTGGGGCATTTCTGACCATGTTTCATAAAAGGAAAAATAAATGAAAAAACAAGATTTTCTTTGGGCGATATGGGAAACTAGCCATTTAGTGCCTCAGTAGCAACTGTAATTAAGTGTTTTAATAACACACTGATGATTCATACTGTGCAGCTTAAACAACAAGCTACTGCATTAATCTGTCCCTTAAACACACATTGTTCACTGCCGGAGTGAAATTCAGCTCATTTTTATTTGTCAAAAGAACTTGTAAAGTGTTGCAAAGTGATCTTGTGATAATTTGTGATCACAAATAGTTCTATAAAAATGAAGCTTATTATTATTATTATTATTATTATTATTATTATCCCAGGACGTTTTAGTTCCCATTTGTATTTCAAATATTTCAATATTTTTCATTAAAATTAATATTTTTTATCATTGCATTTTTATCATGTTTTGCTATATAATTCAGCCATGGTCTGAAAGTCCCTGTTTCTTTTCCTGAATGGTTTGAGGTTTTTATCTTTCGTTTTTTTATAAGTAGCTGCGTGCACTGGCCTCTTCTTGTGGTTTCTTTGCTCCTCCTGAGTACCATGTAGTAATGAATGTGCGCGAACAAACATACACACACACACACACACACACACACTGACACACACAGTAACTCTCACTTACTGTAAATGTGTTATGTTTGGTAAAAGCGAGGTGGAGCCACAACATAGGGGTTTCCGATAAAGTGGACGGGGTGGATAGTCGGCAGGGAATGGCAGTGCTACTTAATTACCAAGGTGGCTCTGCCCACTTTATCGGAAACCCCTCCCTTTGCTAGTGTACGGTTACAGCCTGTAGCAACCGATTGACTACACATATTTTACCATAACCACCTGTTGAAATATAAAAAAGCTATTTCCACTGCAAAAACTGTTTACTATGCTACCTTCATCCAGACTACTGTAGGAAACACACACACTTTATTCACTACACTCTCTGCAATGATTTTATGAACTTTTTTCCCACAAAAATGGAAAACATCCACGCCCAATTGCATATACTGTGCACTGCCCTATCAACCACCCTCTTCCTCATTGTCAAACTTCACCTTCCCATCCTCCCACCTGCATACTAGATCCTCTGGTTTTCAGCTTCTTCACAGCACAGAAACAGCCCTTATTAAAATCACAAAGGATCTACTGATGGCAGCAGACTCTGTCCAACTCACCATACTCATCCACCTTGACATAACCGCAGCTTTGACACAATCTCTCATCTTACTCTCCTAAACCGCTTAGCTTGCATAGGAATAAACAGCACAGTTTTCTCCTGGTTCTCATCATATCTCTCTGGTCGCATTCAGTTCATTCAGTTACGGCCTTTCCAATCCCAACCCTCTCCAGTTAGCAGTGATGTGCCTCAGGGTTCTGTCCTGGGGCCCCTCCTTTTCATTATCTACCTTCTTCCTCTTGACAATATTTTTAGGAAATACAATATCAATTTCCGCTGCTACACGGATCACACCCAGCTCTATTTCTCCTCCAATCCCACTACACCTCTACCCCCTCCTCCATTTTAGACTGTCTACGAGACATCAAAATTTGGTTCTCCAACAACTTTCTCAAATTAAATACAGATAAAACTGAAGTTCTTCTTGTTGGTTCCAAATCCACGTTCTCTAAATCTGGTAGTTTTTCACTATCTATTGATAATGTCACTGTTCTCCCTTCTTCTCAGGTCAAGAGTCTGGGTGTCATCCTTGACAGCAACCTCTCCTTCACTGCCCACATAAACAACATCACTCGGTCTGCCTACTTCCACCTCCGAAACATTAACCGCCTTCGTCCCTCATTCACCCCCACTACCACTGCCATATTAGTCAATGCCCTTGTCACATCCCACCTTGATTACTGTAATGCATTGCTTTCCGATCTACCACATAAATCCCACCATAAACTTCAACTGGTTCAGAACGCAGCCGCCCGTATCATTTCCAGAACTCCACGCACACAACACATCACTCCTGTCCTCGAGCAACTTCACTGGCTCCCTATCCATTTCCGCATACAGGATAAAATCCTTCTTTTAACATTCAAAGCCCTCCATAACCTAGCACCTCACTATCTCACTGATCTCCTTGATCTATACACACCTTCTCACACTCTCCGCTCTTCCTTTGGTTCTCTCCTCTTCACACCTCACGCCCGTATGTCCACCATGGGGTTTAGATCATTTAGCTGCACTGCTCCCTGACTTTGGAATGCACACCCACTCTACCTCCAAACCACATCATCCTTGCCCATGTTTAGATCTCTAATCACAAGCTCTAATCACATTAATGTAAATTAATCGCACACATTTTTGTTGTAAAAGTTATTTGGCATAATGGCAAAATATGACCTAATATGCTGAGGGGAAAAAATGCTTCAGCAAGAACAATAATAGAACTAAGTCCATCTATAAGGTGCAGTTTAAGACAATGTACATACCAGCATGGGTGTTCTAATTAATTATGCTGCCTTGTCAAAAAAATGCTACCTTGAAGCTAATACAGTTCAGTTTATAGGCAATTTATAACATTGATAATGATGAGAAGTAGGCAAATATGTGCATAATTGGAGAAAAATATCAAAAACATATTTTATAAGCAGTCTATCTTTTATAAGCATGCTATCTTGAAGCCTTTACAGTTTATACAGTCCATTTAGCACTGATAATGATGAGAAATAGGCACATAATATGCATAATCTGAGAAAAAATATATTTTATTTAAATGCGAAGAGCCTAGATAGATAGATAGATCTTTAGAGGTGGATACAGCCAGTTTATACAGTCAGGTTCTAACACTGAGAAATGCTACCGTGATGCAGGGTGTTCTGATGATTTAGGCTGCCTTGTCGAAAAATCCTACCGTAGCATAAATCGACAGCAGAGTCTAACGATTCATGCTACCCTGTGGAAAAATGTTCCCTTGAGGTTTATGCAGCTGGTCAGTGTCCCAAAGTAGCACAGATTTATGGCCATGGCACTGAATCCCAAGATTGTGGAACTTCACATGCGCAGATGGGCAAGGTAGCACATCTCAATGGGTAGCATGTTTCAACAGAACACCAGACCGGATTAAAGTCATGTGATATGATTAATCAGTGTACATTTTTTTACGTGTAGATTTTTCTGTGATTATTTGATCGAAATTAAGGGGTTAATTGGACACACCTATATATATATAGCAGTCATAGCAAAAGCAGTTTCCTCTGGGATCAGTAAAGTTTCCTGATTCCGATTCTGATTCTGATTCTGATTCTCTCTGCAGAAATGGCTGGGCCATCAGCACTCCACCCAGTCTTACCTCACACAGTCATGTGACTGTAACATCTCCCCTGTGGAAGTTTCCGAGAAATGTGATGACACTCTTGTCAGCGAGATGAAGCATTTCCATGGCAACCCCACGCCCATCTTCCATCAAACAACTAGTAACAGCCAGTCATCATCCGGCTTCTCCAACATGGGCTACTTCTACAGCGAAACCCAGCCGGGGTCAATGAGCTTGGAGACCTGCTCTGTGTACTTCACATATCAGCCTGAAGAGGGCAGCAGCAGCTCTCTTCAATCCATGTCCTCCTACGAGCGGTTGCAGTGCCAGGACAAACAACAGGAACAGCCGTTGAGCCCTGACTCTGGCTTTGGCATGGGAGGAGATGGAGAAGAGGGAGGCGAGGAACATACAGAACAATCAGAGAAAGAAGATGAAAGGATGAAAGGAGAGTGCAGTGGTGTCAATGTCCAGCATTTGGTCTCATTTGTTCTGTCTTTACCAGGATTAATCACCCCCGCAGATGCCACTCACATCCCACTGGGTTTGGCCCAGGAGCCGGAGCTCTCGCCTTGGCCTGAGGACACTGAAATAGCTGCCGTTGGTGTCAGTAGCACCTCGGAGGCTCTAGAGGGTGCTGCAGTTAGACCCTCCTCTATGGTGGTCCAGCCGTGCAGCAGTGGTTACTTAACCCTAAAGGAGATGCAGAAATACAGCAATAAATCCATCTAATCCCACCAGGGGTGATCCTGACAGAAGCCTGGGAATATTTTTTGGCTTGAATGACAGGAAAAGTACGTTTACCCCAAACATAGCCAAGCTTCTTCTTCAGTTCTGCACTGGACCTAATGTCCCATCATTAAGCATGGTGCGCACTTCAATCCATATTTATAGTGTGTCACCGTATGAGCGAGTGTTCCGAACATCTCCAACCAGTTTAAGGCAAGGCCTGCAGTTACCACCATGCTAACTGATAGGATATTGCAATGACCGAATCTTGACCTCTAGACAAAATAAAATGAAGAGAACTTTACAACAGAAAATGATTTCCTTTATTTTGCCAATCAGACAGCAAAAAAGCAAATGACACCCAGCCAATTTGTGGAACCACAGACTTACACCATAAATATGGACTAAAGTATGACGACAAGCTGACTTCTAGCTGGCTGCTACAATTTTTCACTCTGGGATGTTCTTTTGTCCATCTGCTGGGAACTAATTCATGTGCAAAGGCTTAGCTACATTAGCGTTAGCCTTGTAGCTCTGCAGCAAAACTAGAGTAGCCTTAAGTAATCTGTAGCAAGTAGTGAGATTTGTGCAGATTTTATTTTTTATTAAAACGTAAGACCAAAAGCCACAAATCCAACAAATATCTGCATTGACAAAAGACATTTCCAGCAAAGCTAATTTCCATTATGTTTAAATCTCTTAGGTGTTTTGCAGAATGCAGTGTGGAAATGCATGTTACGGACAATAGCCTTGTGTATTTGTGTTTCTCTGTCTTCTGTTCATGTCCAGTTCAGCTAGCGTCCTGAAAACTGCACTGAAAAACCAAATGCCCCAGAGGAAAGGAAAATTCAAAAATTAAAAAAATTCTCTGTCCAGCCTGTTCCTCCTAGACATGACTGATCTCAGTTTAACATCAGTATGAAAGTTTGACCATGTTTTCATACTTTTTAAATTCAGCTCCTGAGAAAGAGCCTTTCTATCCAATTTAGGATCTTAAAGGGGACATATTATGCAAACGTCACTTCAGTTATAATAGGTCTATGGGCTACACAAAACATGTTCATGAAGTTATTTGCACAAAATCACTCTCATATAAAGAGATATCACCAGTTTTATTCTTCACAGTTTAAGGTGGAACAGAAAGTTTGAATAAGGAGCTGTGAATAATGAGCTAACTTCAGCGTCGTCAGCTAAATGCCATAAATGTAAACGTAAATGAAAATTGTCTTAGTGTTCAAAGTCTTAACTACCAAAATCAGACATTTGAGATAAGGTTGTTAAACAGAAGAAATCTGAGGACCCTATGAGAACAGCAACATAACTTCTGTCTTTAGGAATTGGTTTAGGGGGGTTTTAGGAGAAACCAGTCATACTTTAATAATCTCCAAATAAAAAGATGATTTATTTCTGATGAGACAAAGAAAAGATTTGTGTAGAATCTTCTTTTGGGGAGATTTGTGAACATGTGCATTTGGACGACATTGCTAACTAACGTGTTGCCGATAAGTTGTAGTGGTTGGTAGTGAGTAATCCAGTGTGTGTTTAGGGTGAGACGAGATGGTATGTAGCACAGTGAGAAGGTTTTGGGTTCAGTTCCTTTCTGTGAGTGGTTGACGTGTTCTCCTCATGTCTGTGTGGGTTTCGCACAGTCCAAAGGTAAACTCGAGATGCTAAATTAACCCTAGGTATGAGTGTGAGTGTGTCTTACCTGTGATGGACTGGGCTTTTGCCCTATGAGTGTTGGGTTGGGCTCCCAGGACCCCGTGGTCGGAATAAATGGCTCAAGTACATGTGGGCCAGGTGAGGAACTGTTTCTAGTTCAGGCTGCTAATGAAACCATGATATAACTCAGGTTCTAAATTTTGTACATACTGAACCGACAGATTTTACAAGAGCTGCTTTATGTCATTACTCTTGATAAACTCAGCTCAGGATACAGAAGAAATGTCAGTGTTTAAGCTATAGGTTGGATAGAACCAAGTAGGCATCACTTAACTTCTGAAAACTTTCTTGTTACAGCCTTTACTTTATAGCATTAAGCTGTCAGAGCCATGTGACCAAAGACATGAGTAAGTGAAATACTATCATTGTTTGTTTTGTAGCGACACGTTGCAGGTTCAATGCTGTACTTTTGTCTGTTTTTGTAAAAACATGATTCTCTACTGTATTACTCAATTATTAACTCTGTGTCCTGGAATGGAAATTAATTTAATTCTTTAATGTAGTATGTAACGTTACTTTCAAATTGTTCACATATAAACTAAGCCTGTTTTTATTATTTTTGTTATATTTTTACATTTACTTGTTTTGTCAACCTATAGAAGTTTAGCTTCTTTCACAGTGAAGTTATAAGGAGTGTTTCATCCTTGTCTGCCTTTTGGATGGGGCTCAGTGCAAGGTAGTCAATCAGAACTTATTCAGTTGCGGGGTGGGGGGGGGGGTTATTAGCTGGGATGATTAGACATTGCTGTGAAGATTTTGTTGCAGGTCAGAGAGCATTGGTGAGATCAGGTGTGGCAAGTTCTGGATCACAAAAACCATACCAGCTCATCCCCGAAGGTGTTATACAAATCATATATAATGTAAAGAGTGTCAAAAACAGCCTGCATCGTCTGGCACAGACCCACTGAAGTAGTCTCAAAACCATTAAATACACTTAATGTAAGATAACTGTCTAACCTCATATCTCCAAAAACACAGCTTTACTGGAGGGAGGAAAAAGAAAAACATTCTTAACTTAACTTTCAATGTTCTGTACAAGATTGGGTTTTGACAGTGTGATTTTTTTTTACATGGACATAGGAGATGGTGTATGATTAGTATTGGGGTATTGTATATATACATATATATACATATTCTTGTTTTTTTGCATGAATGAAAATCATGTAGCATTGTTTGATATTTCCTCTACACGTTTATACCACAAAGCAGCCAATCATTACTGTTCTTTAGTTTATATCCTGTTTTCTTCAGAAATAAAGCTGAAAAATGAATTTTGCTGTTGTCGTGAGAGGATGGTGTTCACAAGAGTAGCTTGTGGTCAAATGCATGTGTGCGGTTTTGTGTTTGTGTGTGTGTGTGTGTGTGGGTGTGTATGTGTGGGTGTATGGGTGTGCAAGCTCATGTGTTAATGGGCCAAGGTGTGAGTGTGTCTGTGTGTTTTCCTTTGGTAGTGTGTGGTCTGACATTTATATGTATCAAGCAGTTTCCGTTCAGCGAGCCCTGAGAGAGAGAAAGAGAGAGAGAGAGATATATATCTATTTATATACATACCCATTAAAGAAAGTCCACAATTAGTCTCTTGCATTTAGAGTGTTGAAGTGCAGGACTAAAGGGTTATATGAGTATTCATTAATCTCTTGGTCTGGATCAGAACCAAAACTAGACCATGGAAGAGTTTAAAACATCCTGATGATACCCTGACAAAAAGCTATGAGTACAGTGAGTATGAAGGCCGTTCCTTGGGACCCAAGGTATTAATTAAAGAAGCACTCAGAGTAAATAACGAGGCTCAGGGATACTACTACCATATTAAAAATGTTCTACACTGGAGTCATCGCAAGCATCCTTACTGGCTGAATTACTGCAAGGTTTGAGTACTGCATGTTACAGCAACACAGCCAGCACTTGGCTGAGATCTCCCCTATAGCAATATGTGTGGCCTGTATCTGTATTACTGATATCAGCATCTGTATAATTGTATTTTCTGTATTTTTTAGATTTTTGTATTACCCCTGGTCTACATATACATGAATTATTCATACCTGAATCACCTATCACCTAACACATATTGGTGGCTTTGTTAATGACACTTGTTTTATTATTACTTTTATTGCTAATAATACAGTACTGTGGTATCCCTTCTCTTTCAGACCTGTTTGACCACGAGTTAAATATCCAGCGGGTCTGTGAGCTGAATGTGGAAACCTGAACTGTCTTAATGTCTCCACTAGGAGGCAGACAGAATTCTCTCTCATTGCTTTTCAGCAGTGTTTGATTCACAGGCCTCTTTGCTGTGGTCACATGAAAACTTCAGCTGTGCTTTACACTGGATGAAAATGTTATGATGAACAGAGCAAAAATTATACAAGATCAGTCCACAGGTTTACACATATACATTTATTTCATAATTTTATACTTGTTGAACACTGGAAAGCTGTTGAATGAACAACTATAAATGTCAAATTATACAGGTTTCCTTTATAAGATGAGAAACAGTACATGTCTGACATCCTATTAACTGGTTGTGTGTTGATGCAGAATCAAATTCTATACTGTCCTTTTACTTTAAATGCACTCATTAATTGCTTCATCTCTTAATAGCTTGTCCTCACTTTTGTCTGGTGATTCACATTATAATTATATTCATAATTATATCAGGTGACTTTTATAATAAAAGCCTAATAAAAACTCAAACGCCAAAAATGCTTAATAAAAACACAAATGCCAAAACTTTGACTGATGGTGTGACAGGGCTGGACTGAGACAAAAAATCTTACCGGGCAATTTGAGACCGGCCCACCCGTTTGTTACTCTCTCCCTCCCTTCCCTCTTTCTCTCACACTCTCCATCGGCTTCTCTCTCTCTCTCTCTCTCTCTCTCTCTCTCTCTCTCTCGGAAGAGAGCTGTAGAGGAGAAACAGAGGGTTTAACTATCAGGGAATAAACAGAAAGCAGCCAAGATTCAAGACAGTCCAACTAAAACAGGCTGAGAGAAGATAGACTGACAGAGAGGACAGAGTGAGAGAGCTGTTTTGGGGTAACAAGGAGGACCAGCACAAAATTAGACAGGTGGTTCCAATGTTATGACAGTGGTCTGTATATACACAGTAATCCCCCGCTTTTCACTGGGGTTACGTTCCAAGAGCACCCGCGTATAGTGAAAAAACGCGTCTCTCTCTCTCTCTCTCTTTCTGTCTCTCCCTCTCTCTTACTCTCTCTCTGTCTCCCTCTCTCTTACTCTCTCTCTCTCTTCTGGAAAAGTCCAGAACGGCCGTCAGTTTTGGCAGCATAGGGCTTTTAGAAGAATAAAATGAAAACCGGAGAACAGGAGGGCAGCAGCCAATAACTGGAAATTTAGCTGAATTTATATTTGAATTACTATTTATGTTATTAGTAAATTATATATTTTTAATAATTTAGAACTAAAATGCGTAAAAAGAGAAAAAAATTGCGAGAATATTTGCAGTTTCTGCGTTATTGTGGAGATTTCTTCATATTGTGGAGAGTTCAGTTCTCAGAAAAAATCAGCGTGACTGAATTTGCGTTAATTTATTTTCTATAAAGCTTTAAAATAAATTGATCGTGCAATTAATTTGAAAACTAAACGCCCCTCTGCATTGCAGTACCACACTATCAGTGGGGGCAGTATTATGCTACGCTAGCAACCAGCATACCAGAAGAAGAAGCCCGAGCCCGAAGCTCTCTTCCAGCCAGAACCGGAAAACCTCACATGTTAAACATCACCAAGCTGTCCCATTACTTTCGACCCACAGAACTTCCGGGCGGCATAGCTCCGTGGTGCAAGCACCAATCAGCATCAAACTTTACAGTTACACAGGCCTCCAGGAGACCTTTACAACGAGCCCTCATTTGCCATTCTAGACCCTGGGGACCCTGGGGAACCTATTTTTATCTCACAGCTTATAAAAGTGTGACAGTTGGGGGGAAAAAAAATAAACAAAGCCTTCTTTTTAAAATTGATGACTTAGTGTGTTTATTATAT
>JBBPCY010048939.1:0-13089 GCA_037974405.1 Brachyalestes nurse
GTGTAGAGTGTGTGTAGAGTGTGTGTAGAGTGTGTGTAGAGTGTGTGTGTAGAGTGTGTGTGTGCGTGTGTGTGAGTGTGTGTGTGTATGTGTGCGTGTGCGTGTTTGTGCGTGTCTGTGTGTGTGTGTGTGTGTGCGTGTGTGTGTGTGTGAGTGTGTGTAGGCAGGAGTATGTGGGCTGAACGACTAGAGAGATTCTCTCTCAGATACGGATCCAGTTTAAATGAGACCCCTGGGAGACCAAGAGGAGAGAAAGAGAGAGAGAGAGAGAGAGAGAGAGAAAGGAGAAAGGAAGAGAGGGAGGAAGACAGGATAGAAGAAAAGAGGAAAGAGTACAGGAGAGAAGAGAAGAGAAGAGAAGAGTACAGAAGAGAGGAGGAAAGAAGAGAGGAGAAGAGAAGAGAAGAGAGGAGAAGAGAAGAGAGGAGAACAGAAGAGAAGAGAGGAGAACAGAAGAGAAGAGTAGAGAAGATAGGAGAACAGAAGAGATAAGGAAAGAAGAGAAGTGAAGAGTATAAACATAATAAAAACAGATTTTTCTGATCTGTATGAATAGAAATTATATATTATGAACACAAATCTGAATTTTCAAAACTGTATGAGCACAGATCAACACAAACTGAATTTTTCTGCCTAAGTGTGACACAAATTTGACAAAAAAGAAAGATTTTTAGTCACGTATGAACACAAATTGAACTTTTCAGATCTGTATGAATACAAATTGGATTTTATTAGAGGTGTATGAACGCAAATCAGATTTTTCGGACCAGTATGAACACAAATCAGATTTTTCGGACCAGTGTGAACACAAATCAGATTTTCCTGGGCAGTATGAACACAAATCAGATTTTTCAGGGCTGTATGAACACAAATCAGATTTTCTGAGCTATTTTCTGAGCTGTATGAACACAAATCAGATTTTCTGAGCTGTATGAACACAAATCAGATTTTTCAGGGCTGTATGAATACAAATTGAATATTATTAGAGGTGTATGAACACAAATCAGATTTTTTGGACCAGTATAAACACAAATCAGATTTTCAGGGCTGTATGAACACAAATCAGATTTTCAGAGCTGAATAAACAGAAATCAGATTTTTCAGGCCTGTATAAATGCATGATTTGAACTGATTCTGTTGTTTCAGGTGGAAAGTTCAAGGCACTTAGAAACGCGAATGTGAACCAGAAAGATTGCATTTGAACAAAAAATCGTGATGTAAACATAACCTTGGTTCCTCTTCAGGGTTCTCCCTCCTGCTCTCAGACTCGCGGTTCCTGTGGAAACTGCTCTACAGACAGGTTGTACCTGATTAATCGATGTGACCAATGAAGCAGGTTTCAACATTTTGGAAACTGGATCAGCCGAAGCCTGTAAAGGAGATGAAGATCATGTGATCCGTCTGGATTGTGAAGATCAGGGTTAATTATCTTGACTCATTATTGCCTGCGTCGGGGTAATAACTTTAATTATGACGAGATGACTAACGGTCATGAAAGGACTAACGATGTTCCATACGATGACGAACAGCGTCTCCATACTTCGCTTAACAAGCTGTTTATCGTCTTTTTACCACCACAACTGCCATAAACGCCCCTGCCACTTTATCGGAAACCACCCGCAGCTCCAGAATGATATGTAATTAGAGACCGAAGCCCATCTGTCGGTCCTTCAGACCTTCATCAGGGGATCGGGTTTCTAATAAAGTGGCCAGTGAGTGGAAGAACAAGGTGATTTCTGATAAAGTGGCCAGTGAGGGGAAGAACAAGGTGATTTCTGATAAAGTGGCCAGTCTTTGCATCTCTTCTATACCGCAGATGTCGTGAAGATGTGAATTCTATCAGCTGCTATTTTGAGAGGCATTTCCCTGGCGATGTGAGTATTTTTATTCTTCTACAGTGTATCGGAACAAAAGTTCACCTCGGAATGGAAAAGTCAGGACGTATAATGGAGGTTAATGTAAACAGAGTCTATAGTTTGTGACAGGAATAAAGAGCCGATGGCGACTCAGATCTTCACCGGGGCGGCTCCACAGGTTTCCTCCGGGAGGTTGTGGACCTGGAGGGCTCGAGATCTTGTGGCTATCATCTCAGATCACCTCCTGCTGTGTACTGGAGATGTTCAGGCCAGGAAAGGTCCATCCCAGCCGGGTCACCGCGGGGGGGGAGGGGTCCATCATCTCCAGGGCGACGTCTGAAGATAAACTCCTTCATCTCCTTCATCACCTTCATCTCCACTCATCCTGCAGCCGTTATTCCTTCACTTCCTTAAATACAGAACCGTTTCTCAGGTCTACAGAACTGTAACTCAGGTCTACAGAACTGTACCTCAGGTCTACAGAACTGTACCTCAGGTCTACAGAACTGTACCTCAGGTCTACAGAACTGCACCTCAGGTCTACAGAACTGTACCTCAGCTCTACAGAACCATTTCTCAGATCTACAGAATTGTACCTCAGCTCTACAGAACTGTACCTCAGGTCTGGAGAACCGTTTCTCAGGTCTACAGAACTGTACCTCAGCTCTACAGAACTGCACCTCAGGTCTACAGAACTGCACCTCAGGTCTGAGATACACTGGAACACCAAAACCTGCAGAACTGTTCATCAGGTTTTGGTGTTCCAGTGTATCTCAGTCCAGTAACAAAGTTTCTGACTCAATTCTCTCCACAGTTTATGGCCAGTCGTCCTAAAACCGCGTCCATGGAGTCAAACTGGCTGACTTTTATTTGTGGACTTCTATTTGTGGACTTTTATTTATGTCTGTAATCGAACTTTTGTTTTTCGTTGTAGGTGTTCCTCTATAAAGCCACTCAGTGTAGAATTCCCTTCTATTTATTGTCATTTTTATTTCTCTGTTCAGTGGACATTTTGAAGCCGGTTGTTCCAAAAGTAAGAACTGAGATGGGAAAGGAAGATTTTAGGTTTTCAGCACCTCGAAACAATCTTCAATCTGAAACTCATTTGAAAACACAGAATCCCTGAGTGATTTTAAGGCCCGGGTGAAAACACTGGAGTCCCGGCGTTTTGATTTCATAGAAGGATGTTTTATTTCAATTATTTGTTCTATTGTGTGACTGTCGGACAGCAATTATGTTTCTGTTCTTTTGGCCAGGTCTCGCTTTCGAAAGAGATCTGTGATCTCAGTGGGACAAACCTGGTTAAATAAAGGTCAATTATAAAAAAAATGTACGTTTTATTATAATTACATTTACGTTTGATTGGTTTTCTTATTATAGGTGAATTTTGAGGATGCTTTTAAAAAATGGGTAGGGTTCCGATGTCAAAATGTTTGTTAATATCAGAGCGCATGTACACCTTAGATCAGGGCAGAGTATTGATTGTTGCTCTGTTCTCGTGGTCAAATGCCCTCTGTAATGTATGGAGAGAGAGAGAGGACGGCTGAGTCCCCTTTATAATGTGTGTCAGAGAGAGAGTCTGTGAATTCACGTGTAAGGAAGCCGGAAAGCAAAAATCATGGAACAAATCAAACACGGAGCAAAACCAGCGGACTCAGAAACAGCTCAGGTCAGTTATAAAGAGTCGCGTGTCTCTGTTTGTTGGTTTAATTAAAAATAATAATAAGCCTGTGAACGCGACTACGTGTTCTTTTCCTACCTGTTTTCAGGAATGTGCGGTTCCCCCAACCTGTTTTCAGTCCTCCTTAACCATGAATGATTTGGTAAACAGTCCCTCTATGCACAGATTTTCTTAAACACAAACTTATTTTGGCCATAAAACCAATGTCTGTGCATCTAAACACTCAAGTTCGGCTCGGATTTGGGTCTGGTTCAGCTCAGGTTCGGGTCTGGTTCAGCTCAGGTTCGGGTCTGGTTTGACTCGGGTTTGGGTCTGGTTCAGCTCAGGTTCGGGTCTGGTTCAGCTCAGGTTCGGGTCTGCTTTGACTTGGGTTTGGGTCTAGTTTGAGTTTGGTTCGGCTCTGGTTCTGCTCTGGTTCTGCTCAGGTACTGCTCAGGTTCAGCTCGGGTTCCACTCAGGTTCGACTCGGGTTCCACTCAGGTTCGGCTCGGGATCGGGTCTGGTTCAGTTTGGGTTCTGATCGGGTTCTGCTCAGGTTCAGCTCGGGATTGGCTTGGGTTTGGCTCGGGATCCACTTGGGTTCTGCTTGGGTTCGGGTCTGGTTCTGCTCAGGTTCAACTTGGGATTTGACTGCAGTATGAAATGGTTCCTTACGCCAGTGGAAAAGTACCACAAACCCGTGCTAGGTAACCCCCCAGCCTTATTACCAAATGTAGCTACAAGCTAGTGAGGCTAACCCACCAATTAGCATTATGCTAACTGTGTACCTAAACCCTGAAAGGTTTTTAACCTGCTTTAGTCCGTGTTTAAAAGTGAAAGTGAGTCAGAAACCGAGTCTGGTTGGACAGACTGGTGGGACAGTGTGGTGGGATGTACTGGTGGGACGGACTGGAGGGACAAATTGGTGGGATGTACTGGTGGGACAGAGTGGTGGGACGTACTGGTGGGACAGACTGGTGGCATGTACTGGTGGAATGTACTGGTGGGACAGACTGGTAGGACAGACCAGACTGGTAGGGGTGCTCAGAAAATAGAGAAAGAAATTGAAGTAGCTGGTAACTGAGCACCAGACAATAAGAGTGAGGTCACATAACAGTGTCCCCCACCGTCCGTCCCTTCATCCCCCACCGTCCCCCCTTCCCCCATCGTCCCCCCACTCCCCACTCCCCCCCACCATCCCCCCTATCCCCGCTCCCCTCTCCGGGGGCTCGTTGACCGAATGGGGAAAACAATAAATGTTTGTTTTTTTTGCTGCGGATTGAAGACACAACCAGAAATAAACTGCAAGTGCATCCAGAGCCAATCTCCGAAACACACCCGGCGCCAGCTGTGTCCTTATTTCAGAGACACACAAACGCAGCAGGAGCCGCAAACTCAGGGGGACTGTGGTGAACCGCAAGCCTTTCTGTTTCTGTCGGGGACACGCGAGCGCCTCCTCAGCCTTATCCTGATCTCCAGTTCTCTCGGATCAAGGAGAGTTCCTCACGCTGGGCAGAAAGTCACATTTCAGGACAAACGCTGAAGATCCTTGGGAGAGGTCAGAAAGGTCTGGAGTATTAAAAGAGCAGCACGTGTGTGGGTGACGGTTCTCACAACCATCTGGGAGTACTTTTAAATAACCTGTTTTTCCAAATTCCCCCATTATTAATTGATTAAGAAACTCACGAGTCAGGACTGTTCACAGTGGAGGTGAATGGAACCAGATGTCCTCCTCTAAAATTTCCTCACAGAAAGGTTGCATTCACCTCCACTATATTAGTGTTGGAGACGTCTGGTTCCATTCACCTCCAGTATATTTGTGTTTTAGATTTCTGGTTCCATTCACCTCCACTGTGAGTCTGCACAGTGACCCATTTTGTTTTCAGTCTTTATTAGTCCACCCACACACTTCATGAAGTGTCCTTTCGAAATGTAGGCCAGGTAGTTGGTTCAGGACACCACGGCTGAATCTCCGCTGAGGACGAGGCGTGGGCGTACAGAGCAGAAACTGACCTTCCACCTTTCATACCCTTTTATTCACTGTGGAATTTCAACCCTTTTCAAAAGCTTTTTAGATAATCACTCAGACTCATGTACAGGCCCAGATAACGTGTCTTCAAAGACCTCTATTCATTAGAAGACAACATCTAGAGCTCTGAAGACCTTAATATTATGACTGCGTAACAGATTGGGACTCACTGATGTATAAAGAGGCTGAACGGTTCACCTCATCTACTTAAACACCTCTAAATTATAACCGAGGCTGTTTTTTCCACTCTGCGGCATCGAGTGACTCGAAGGGCGACCGACAGAACTCACAGTTGTGGTTCTAGTTCATTTACCTGCTCGAGAACACCAGGGCCACTGAAAAGCTCTCTGATAATGTTGGTCTCGCTAGTTGGCTTTAGTTTTTTGTCTGATTTGAAACAAAACCCTGCGCTGATCTGTGCTCAGTCACTCATGAAGACGTCTTCATTTATCCAGACCCCTGCAGAGCCGAGCAAGTCTTCATGTGTTTTTCTTTCTCTTGTGCAACTTACATTTCCCTGAGGAAACATGAGCGCAGTCACTAATGAGCTAGACTTTTAGGAAAGGTCCCCGAGCAAGAAATAAGTCTGAATTCGGATTAAAACTGTGATTAGCAGTTCCTGCCTGACAATCTTTTTTTTCTATTTTCAAATAATAAGTAAAGGATGGTTTGTGCAGCTCACTTATAACATTACGACACAAATATATTACCAACACCCTGTAAACAGAATCAGATAACATAGCGTCTGCCTAGAAACAGCCTAGCAAGAACCCAAAACACCATAACAACCTCCGGGAAACCCTCTAGCAACCACCCTGCAACACCTTAGAAACCACCTGGAACATCATAGCAACTACCCTGCAACACCTTAGAAACCACCTGGAACACCACAGCCACTACCATGCAGCACCTTAGCAACCACCTGGAAAACTTTACCACTTGCATTTTCTTCTATAAATACACTTTTCTAATTATCTTGTTAAAAGTTAGAAAAAACCTTGTTAACATGTTAGAACCCACCGTGTTGGTTCTAGATAGCCAGACAGATTGTCAGTATGTCTCACTGGAGAAATCCTGTGTGTGTTATTAGTTCACTGCTCCTCAAAAATAAAGGAAGGCAGCAGATTTGTCCACTCTCTGGACTCTAAGCCGGCAGAGCCCTTTAAAGCTGACCTCCAGTCTGCGATTTCCCACCTCGCTGGGATGCAGCGCTGCCGTTCATGCCGGCGCTCGAGCCAGACAGCTCACACAAATCCATTATCCTCGTCCTTCACTCCTCACCTCGAGGCAAGAAAAAAAAAAACACCTGAGGTCCGGGCCAGACAGCCCTGCTAACTTTGAGCTAAAAACCAAGCTGCAGCATGTGGGAATTGGCTCCAGACCCTCGGATGGAAAAAAAACCTACGAATTAATGGCTGTGACAGTCGAGGAGGAACAAAACGGTGCATCTCAATGATGCTGGAGGCGAGAAAGTCCTTGACAGAAACACCGGTGACTCAACAGGAAGGGGGCTGGGGGGTACGATGGCTAGAGAAGCCAGAGAGACGAATGAGGTCTGCGGAAATTATTATGTCTTCCAACCCAAGCCATACATTACAGGCTGGGGTGCTGAAGCAACAGTAACATTGAAAATAGACGTGAGAAAGATCATTTTTCAAGATCCATATTTTTCAGCCTGTGGTGGAGAATCAGTGCAGTTGCTTTGTAGATGCTTGTCTTTGAAGATGAAGCCCACTGATTGTACAAAATCCCCCATAATTTAATGTGTTTGGTGTGAAACGATCCATTGTAGAGACTCTGATTTTTTTTACAGTGGAGGTGAATGGAACCAGACGTCTCCAACACTAATATTGTGGAGGAGAATGGAACCAGACGTCTCCAACACAAATATAGTGGAGGTGAATGGAATCCAGCCGTTTTATTCTCTCTCCCCCCAGTGAAGCCCCACATGTCTCTGAGTGTTTATTTGGATGTTAATAATGTAAAATAGTGAATCTGAACTAAATCACTTTTTCTTTGGGGACTATTTTATCTCACGACACCCCGTGAGTATCCCTCCACCACGAATGAAATATATTTCTGTGAGGAGCTTTCAGAGACAGATGTCTGGGTCCGTTTACCCCCACTGTGAACATTTCACAATAAAATCCGTTCTTAAACACTTTATTAAGAGGGAATTTTCAGTATATCTGAAATTCAGTCCTAATGCTGTTAATAATGCGGAAATGGTTCAGATCTGTAGATCATGCTCCCTGAACAAATTGCGAGCGCTATTTTTGTAGAGAAAGTCTCTCTGTCCTGGAAGAATTAACTCAAAAGAGCTGTTTCCCGTTTTGTTCTCCAGTCGGCCCACAGGTTGAGCCTGGAGTCGGCAAGCGCACTCATGCAAATCTGGCCATAAATAATTAAGCCGAGTCAGAAAAAAGGCCTGCAATCCAATGCACTCAATCTGGGTCATGTGTGCGTAAGGGAAGCTTCGTAATGAAATGCGCGAAAGAGGATCGATCCGGCTTCCCGGGGCTGATTTATCGACTCGAGGCTCTTGGCCCCAGTCTGGTTCGGAGGACTGAAGGGGAGGGGGGCACAAATCCCCCTCAAACGGATCAATAAGGTGTTCAGTCGCACCAGAAAGAGAGTGGTGGGACTCCTCAGTCCCTCCAGTTCGTCACGGTCTGACTCGGCCTCACCGCCCAGACCGTGAGGAACATCCTCAGATCAGGGGTTAAAAGGATTCTTCACAATGCCGTCTGCTTCAGTGTTCCTTTCTAGCAAGGGTTCCTGTAGAGCACCGTCAACTGTAAAAGTCTGACTTTCGGGGGAGAGACAGGAGATGAAATATTCTTCAATAAGGTCACCTTTAAAATGTTCTTGACAAATATCTCTTTAGAAAAAAGGCTCTTTAGGGAACTGAAATGTTTTTTTTTACTCAATAAACCTTTTGTGGAACCTTTATTCTTAACACTGTTTCTGCCCTTCATAAATATTGCACATTTGGGGAACCACTGTGTAGCCACTTTGTAGAGGTTCTTTAAATGAGTTCTAGTCTCTTGCAGAGTTGAAAGTTTTTTGAAAGAACTACCCATGGGAAACCTAGAGACGAGTGTCTATGTGATGTTCTTTGTGGTGCCGTCTGGTTCAGGGTTCCTTTCTAACAAGGGTTCCTGTGAAGCACTGTCAATTCGGAGGAGGCGTGAGGTTCTCCAGACGGAGCCGGGACCCAAAGCTCCGTCTGGAATCTGCAGGGATTACGGTTGATTGTTTTGGGGGATATGAACTGGCCAGAGGGATCATCTGATAATCGGCCTTGTCGAGTGGAGCTGATAGATCTGGATTACCCTCCTCTGAGCAGAACACAGAGCACTGCGGAACCAGGACATTTATTCCGACCCCACCTCACCTAGGAACGTGGAACCGGCCCCCAAAAGAAGGAGCGATTTACTGGAGACCCACTCCATCCAAAACATGAACCCAAATCGGGCTAAAGCTTCACAGCAACAAACTGTCCTCCATAACGGCCCTTCAGAGCCGGAGCAGGTTCCAAAACACTATACTCTTAAAAAGAAAGATAATGCAACATGTTCTTTACGTGATGCCACAGAACATCCATTTTTGGTTCCCTAAAGAAGTTTAGATGGATGGTTGTTAAATGAATCATTTTTGTAAATGAGTGTAAAGAACCTTTTACATTTTTGATAACATCACTGTAATGTAAGGGTTCTTAAAAGGAACCCTTAAATAAGGTTACCTTTAAAATGATCTTGACAAATACCTTAGAAAAAAGGTTCTTTAGGGAACTGAAATGCGTTTTTTACTCAATAAACCTGTGGAACCTTTATTCTTGACAGTGTTTCAGCCCCACATAAATATTGCACATTTGGCGAACCATTGTGTAGCAACTTTGTAGAGGTTCTTTAAATGAGTTCTAGTCTCTTGCAGAGTTTAAGGGATTTTGAAAGAACTACCCATGGGGAACCCAGAGACGAGTGCCTATGGGATGTTCTTTGTGGTGTGTTCTGGTTCAGGGTTCCTTTCTAACAAGGGTTCCTGTAAAGCACTGTCAATTCGACATAGAGAGGGATTTTCTGGAGACCCCCTGAGCTACAGAACCCATCAGAAGTAATCACCATTCCAAGGTTTCGATTAACAAATTAACATTTCAGAAACTATAAAAAATGTAACATCCAGAATGAAGTTCTAAGATCAGGGCTTGGTTCTAAAAGGAGTAACTGTGAGAGGGTGCTGCATCAAAGAAAAGAGCAGTGGAGGAGCTTTCGGGGAAGCAAAGAGCAGAAATAATGAAATAAATACTTCAAAGCGAGTCCCATCGCGCTTGCAGAGAGACACAGAGCGCGGGAGAACGAGTGCAACCCCGCCTTTCACGGCTCTCACAACAAAAACTAGTGTTTAAAGGGAAAAGAGCCGTCATCACTTCAGCAGGAGGACGTTCAGAACTTCCACCGTGTCCACACTTATCCCGCCGGCGGCCGAGGAAGGGCTCGGTTCTCCTGGACATGGAGAGCGTGGAGACCTTGGCCTACTTGAGACGGGAACTCTGACCAGTTGGGCTAATTATAAAAGCTCAGCTGCAGATGGAGACATTCTGCTCTGGGTCACTCCGAGAGAAAGAGGAATGAAAAGGAGGTGGGAATGAAAAGAGCCATCGTCCCTCAGACCCAGATTCTGGCACCTAGTCCAGAGGCCTCGAAAACAATATGGGAACACTTTGAATGCCTGTGGGATGTACAGCTGTTGGTGGGAACATAGCAAAACCCAGTAGCTACATTCTTAATAAAGCTTCCTATATGGTTCTTGGTTTGGAGGTCACATGAAGAACCTTTAACTTGTATAGAAAGGAACCTAGTTGGACTGAAGTCAGTCCCAGAAGGTTTGATTTGGGCCACCAGAAAATTACTCAATGAGAGAACAATTATATTTTAGCATGAAAACACAGTTAAAATGTTTTTAAAATCTGTTATAGTTCCGACAATGCCTTAGAAGAACCACTCTTGGTTCCCTGAAGCAGTGGTTCTCAAACTGGTCCTGAGAGAACGCCAGTCCTTCCAGACTTTTACTGCCCATGTGCTTGTTGGGTTGGAGCAAAACTGTGGACCTTCTTTGAGGAGCACTGGCCTAAAGAAACATTTTTGGTAAAGAAGCATAAGTGTGAAGAAACCTTTTCCACGTTGAAGAAACCTACACACAACCTAACAGGATCAGCGAGGAACCCTTAAACTAGTAAACTTAATATGACGTGAAACTTCTTCAAGCCTTTAAAACATTCTGAATACTCACAAATCTTTGTCCATCACAGTTCTTCACAGAACCACAAGTGGTTCTTCTGCGGTATCACTCAGTGAAACCTTTAAGAAACCTCTTCAAAGAATTTTTAATCTGTATACTCTTAAAAAAGAAAGACAAGTTCTTTATGTGATGCCACATAAGATCCATTTTTGGTTCCCTAAAGAAGTTTAGATGGATGGTTTTAAAAGAATCATTTTTGTAAATGTGTATAAAGAACTTTTTACATTTTTACATAACATCACTGTAATGTAAGCGTTCTTGAAAGGAACCCTTAAATAAGGTTACCTTTGAAATGTTCTTGACATATATGTTCTTGACAGGTTCTTTAGGGAACTGAAATGGGTTTTTTCCTCAAAACACCTTTTGTGGAATCTTTATTCTTAACAGTGTTTCAGCCCTACATAAATATTGCACATTTGGGGAACTTTGTAGAGGTTCTTTAAATGAGTTCTAGTCTCTTGCAGAGTTGAAGGTTTTTTGAAAGAACTACCCATGGGGAACCCAGAGATGAGTGCCTATGGGATATTCTTTGTGGTGCTGTCTGGTTCAGGGTTCCTTTCTAACAAGGGTTCCTGTAAAGCACCATCAATTCAACTTTAGGAGTTTGTTTCTCGGGAGAGAGGCGTGAGGTTCTCCAGACGGAGCCGGGACCCAAAGCTCCGTCTGGAATCTGCAGGGATTACGGTTGATTGTTTTGGGGGATATGAACTGGCCAGAGGGATCATCTGATAATCGGCCTTGTCGAGTGGAGCTGATAGATCTGGATTACCCTCCTCAGAGCAGAACACACAGAGCACTGTGGAACAAGGACCTTTATTCTGACCCCGTCCCACCTGGGAATGTGGAACCGGCCCCCAAAACAAGGAGCGATTTACTGGAGACCCACTTCATCCAAACAGCAACAAACTGCGACAAACTGTCCTCCATAACGGACATTCAGAACCAGAGCAGGTTCCAAAACCAGACCCAATCTATCCAGGGCTCTAAAACTTCCAAAGAGCTTCTGAGCTACAGAACCCACCAGAAGACTGAAATCACTGTTTCAGAGTTTAGCGTAGAATAAACTAACATTCATTAAAAAAAAAACTAAAAAATTTAACATCCAGAAGGAAGTTCTAATAAAATTAATATCAGAATGAAGTTCTAATAAAATTAACATCCAAAATGAACTTCTAACGAAGATAAAATCAGAATGAAGTTCTAATAAAATTAATCTCAGAATGAAGTTCTAACAAAATTAATATCAGAATGAAGTTCTAATAAAATTAACATCCAGAATAAAGTTTTAACAAAATTAACATCCAGAATGTTCTAAAAAAATTAATCTCAGAATGAAGTTCTAACAAAATTAATCTTAGAATGAAGTTCTAACAAAATTAATCTCAAAATGAATTTCTAACAAAATTAATATCAGAATGAGGTTCTAATAAAATTAATATCAGAATGAAGTTCTAAAATATTAACATCCAGAATGTTCTAATAAAATTAATTTCAGAATGAACTTCTAACAAAATTAATATCAGAATGAAGTTCTAATAAAATTAACATCTGAATGTGGTTCTAATAAATTCATATCAGAATGAAGTTTTATCAAAATTAACATCCAGAATGTTCTAATAAAATTAATATCAGAATGAGGTTAGAATAAAATTAATATTAGAATGAAGTTCTAATAAAATTAACATCAGAATTAAGTTCTAATAAAATTAACATCTGAATGAAGGTCTAACAAAATTAACATCAGAATGTGGTTCTAATAAAATTAATATCACAATGAAGTTCTAATAAAATTAATATCAGAATGAAGTTCTAATAAAATTAAGATCAGAATTAAGTTCTAATAAAATGTATCTTCTAAATAAAGTTCTAACAATATTAAGGTCAGATTAAAGTTCTAATAAAATCAATATTAAAATAAAATTCTGATAAAACATATACCTTTAATACATTTCTAGAAATAATAATGAAAGAACATTTTTTGTATCAAAGCCTCTTCTTTTAAAAGTCCTGATCAGATCATAAGACAAATGTTTTGACAACAAATTGTTTTAAATAGATGATTTACATACATACAGCTCTGTAAAAAAATGAGACACTGCAGTTTATTTTTAAATCAGCGTCTCTATGAGTGTGAAACCATTCCATGCCAGTGTCTGTTAAATTCCCACACAAGCACCTCATTCTGCTTTATAAGGGACTGATTAGTGATCACCTGAATCACATCTTATTTAATGAGGAAAAGT
>JBBPCY010048959.1:0-13088 GCA_037974405.1 Brachyalestes nurse
ATTTATTTTCTATAACGCTTTAAAATGAATTGAACGGCCCTCTGCAATGCAGTACCACACTATCAATGGGGGCAGTATTACGCTACGCCAGCGACCAGCATGCCAGAAGAAGAAGCCACTTCACGCTTAGTCAAGCTAGCGATGGCTTTAAGTTACTACCAGAGGGGGATTTGGACAAGACAAGGGTAATATGTGTGCTTAGCAAAAGTGAATTCAATTACCACCGAAGCACTACATCACTATCATATCACCTCAAGACGAAGCATCCCGGTGTGGCAGAGACAGCGAAGGGAGGGGGTCTCAAATAAACAAAGCCTTGTTTGTAAAATTGATGACTTAGTGTGTTTATTATATATTATATATATTTATATATTATATATTTTCATTCCCAATATCCACAAGTATACCTATTTTGACCAAAAATTAATTAATAGTTTCTTTGTTTCAGCCGACTTTGAATCATGAATATCCACTGAGTATTTAAACTGTTTACCGTTAACTGTTAGCAAGATGTCTCTGAATTCTTTTTTAGTCTGACATCTGTAGTCTCCATTGTCCTCTTCTCTTAGGTCAGATATGAGCAGAGAGAGATTACCAGGAGAGTCCCGATTAAACTGCTGAAGTCTGCCTCTGTACTGCTCCAGAGTGAACACGTCAGACCAGTTTCCTTTTCTAGAGAGCATCCAGGTGATTTCCTCAGGTTTCTTCTGCAGGTCAGTGCAGGAGCAGGGCAGCAGTACTGAACCTCCCACATGTTCTGTGATGTATTTTGTCTGCTCACCTGAGAGAGAGCAGCCTGCACACACAAACACACCTCACACTATATTACGAATGAGAAAATATGTAATTTCTCCAAAATGAAAAAAACTGACCTGCAGTGAAGTGAAACACGACAAGCAGAAGATACAAACACTCCATCCTCACTGATTCTCTTCCACACTGCCTCTGCGTTTTTCACCAAGACTGTCTTTGATTTTTAGGAAACCTGGTCAGTTGCTGCGTCATTTCTCCTTTTTCACAATCTCTCATGATCTGTCATCATAATGTGTCGCTCTGCTTATGTGCTCTAATCTACTGCATGAGATTACTAACCTCATTCAAACACATATGAGTAGAATAAAAGGGAGGAAAGAGTTAACAGGGAATAAAGGGGATAAGACTCACAGCAGAGCAAATGATCAGGATATCAGTAAAGAACTAAAATCAGACAAAAGGAAACTGTTAGAAGCTGTAAATGTAATGGTTTGCTGATGAAGAAGGTGACACCTTTCTAAATACAAACTGTGCTAAACATGAACACTTGGAGCGAGCAGTACCACAGAAATGTCTATTTAAGGTAAAGATTTTTCCCTTTGAGTGTAACTGTCGAAATACAGCCTGATTAAGTAACTCAACCACTGAACATGGTGGCTGATGACCAGAAAGTGAGATAGAACTGAGGAAGAGATCGGTTTTACATTTCGAGGAAATGACGCAAAGACTGCCAAAAACAAAGACTATAATGCGTGCTAATTCGTAAGAGGTTTCTTCAAAAAAGTTCTTTCAAATTCGCAAATTCTTTCAAGTTTTCTGTTAAATGTGAATTGTAACAGATAAAGGCAAAAATTATGTTTTTTTAAGTCATTTTTTAAATACAGTTTTTCAACAGTAAATATTTTTGTTGGTAAAAGTATGCAAACCTCTACAATGGTCAGTTTTGTATGGGCAGATATCTAGGCCCAGGATGTTTACTCACTAGGATAGTAATCAGGTGTGAGTGTGGGTGACACTGTGATGTTGAAAAACATCAAAGTACTCTTTAAAACACAGGTCTGTGAGTGCATGGCATCCCTTGGACACAGGAGATTAGAAGAGCCACCTCACGAAATAAAAGTTGTTGATGCTCAAGAGACTGAGAGAGGTTATAGAAAAATTTCCAAAGAGTTTAGACTTCAGCAACCCACTGTCTGGTATGTATAAATAGAAAAAAAAATTATTACCACTGCCAGGAGTTATTGTCCTATATTAATTTCTAAGAGATCTAAAAGAGTGCTAGAGTAACATCTAAGGACCTGTAGGCATTTCTGTGTTACTACTGTCATTATTCATGAGTCCACAATCAGGCAAACAATAGTGAGACTGGACTGATAGCAGGGAGGAAGAGTGTCCTAAAGACCTCTTGGACCAGTTAGAAGACCACTGGGGAATATTGCTTGAACTGACGAGGCAAAAACTGATTTTTATGGCTTGAATAAGACGTGTTATGTACATCAGAAACAAACATTTAAACGTTGCCTAAGATTAAAATGATGTAACGGTTTCCACGTCTCAGACAAAAATCTGTTTACAAAGTATGAACGTCCAGTAGCATTTTGGCCTAAATCAGTACGTCATGTGCATGATGGTGGCGTGCTAGGTCACAGCAGCCCAACACAAGAGTAGTCGTGGTCAAGAGACGGGCATAGTTATGGTAAGCATGAAAATAGACAGACATCTGCCTCATAGTCACTACGAGACACAATGTTCTTAAAATGTGTTTAACCCTACCCTAATTCACCCCTGAAAATACATCAAATCCCTTAGTTTGAATGAAGTGGCCGTTAATTTGTGAAACTGACCCCTTAATTCGACCTTTAAATTAGATTTAAGGCAAGACTGTGAAACCTCTTAATCTAAAATTTAAGGCGTTAATTCAGGAGGTTCTTTTATTTAATGGGTAAATACAAAAAAGTAAGGGGAATATTCAGTAGTTGTATCCCTTAATCTGCTTTAATCTGTGCACTTGTCCTCTTCATTTTCCTTTTTTTTATTTTCCCCTTAATTTTCCTAGGGTAATTTTAAGGGGTAAAATGAAGGCGTTTGGTTTCGTTGTGGGTAGACACATCTTAAATAAAGGGACATATAATTATATATTTGAAACTCATGGGACAAAACAAAGGGATGAAGAAGATAACTCAAGCTTGTCAAAATAAAGGTCCCATGAAGCTGGGGCAAAATCGGGCAAGCCTTCCACACCTTCTAATATGACATTTGAGTAGGGCTGCACGATTTTGGCCAAAATGATAATCACGATTATTTTTATCAATATTGAAATCACGATTATTAATCACAATTATTATTTTAGGTAAAACATTTTTATTGCACTTTCTATTTTAAACAAACAGTAAGTGAACAAGGCATTCAGTTCAAAATGAAACCTTAAATCAAAATAACTTATAAATAATAAAATCAAATTTACCCAAGACAAAGGGCTAACACGCACATACAC
The DNA here is from genome assembly GCA_037974405.1 of Brachyalestes nurse. Lineage (NCBI taxonomy): Eukaryota > Metazoa > Chordata > Actinopteri > Characiformes > Alestidae > Brachyalestes > Brachyalestes nurse. Next base: position 3,248 of record JBBPCY010048959.1, read on the forward strand.
ACACACACACACGCACATACACTCACATGCACACACACACACACTCAATATTTAGGCAGTTTAATGAAGCCCGAATCTTTCATACACCACCTGGTGTTTGGCTGAATATTGGTTGAGAAAGTGCTTGATTTGATATGCAGCAGAGCCGCTATTCAAATGTCAATATCGCCCGCGATCATCTTAATTTAATCGTGGCAGCCAAAATCGTGGTCACGATTAAAATTCGATTAATTGTGCAGCCCTACATTTGAGTAATACAATTTTGCTTATGAAATGAAATAGCGTTTGCTAATATAACACTACCCAGGACAATCAGTGAAAGTGCAAGTGATCTCAGAAAAGGAATCTTATATGTCCATTAGACCAGCAGTTCTTTAACTGTTCCTTAATGATCATTTGACAGTAGACATTTTTGCTCTATCCTGTTGAGTTCTGCTAGAGTCAAGATATGGGACATATCACTGCAAAAATGGAGATTACTGCATGGACCACCAGGAAATTTGCCTCCTGTATGGAGAAACTAGTCGCGTGCGTTGCTCTTGTGTGATTTTGGTCCATTCTTCCACACAAACCGTCTTCAAATCCTGAAGGTTCCGTGGGCCCCTTCTATGAACTCTGAGCTTTAGCTCTATCCATAGATTTTCTACAGGGCCATACTAGCAGCTTTATTTTCTTTCTCTGGAATCAGTTGAGATTTCCTTGACTGTGTGTCTGGGATCATTGTCTTGCTGAAACATTCACCCTCATTTCTCCATCATCCTGTTAGATGGCAGTGTCAGGTCTCGACAGCGGCCAACAGGGGTCACTTTTGGGTAGCTTGGGTTTTTGTGTTTTGGGTCTCTTATATTGATATCCTGAGGGTGTACTGGACCAAAATCACACCTGTGTATGTGGTTTGTGATTGGTGCTTTAGTTGAGTTATTTTGTATTTAGGTTTGTTGTGGACTGACCAGAGTTGTCCGTGTGATGTCCTCAGTTTCTTTAGATGTCCTTTGTTTTTTTGTACTTATTTCAGAAGATATTTTCCTATATCTTGTTTCAGGTCCTTGAACCTGAGTTTCGTTTTGTTTTGTTTATTAGTAAATAAAAGAAAACTGAATCATGAACGACTGCCTCAGCGTCTGCCCTTATTTGGGAAACAAGGGGGGCGACATGACAGGCAGCAGATTTTTTAGAATGTCTCGGTACATTTTTCTATCCATCCTTCCTTCAGTTATATGAAGCGTGCCAGAGCCGTATGCTGAAAAACAGCCCCACACCATGAGGTTCCCATGTGACATGCAGTGCCTTTTGACCTCCAAACATAGTGTGTATTATGGCATCCGAAGAGTTCAGTTTTGGTCTTATCAGACCAGACTATATTCTCCCAGTATTTCACAAGTTTGTCTAAATGTTGATCAGCAAACTTCAACATGCTTTTTCTTTAGCAATGGAGTCTTACCTGGTGAGCGAGCATACAAGCCATGGCAGTTAGTGCATTACTTATTGTTTTTTTGACACAACTGAACCTGCTAATTCCAGAACTTTCTGAAGCTCTCCACAATGGTCCTTGACTCTTAGACAACTCTTAAATTTACGTTTACGGTATTTAGCAGACATATGGACACCTGAAAGGCTCCTAAATATGTACTGAAGCTCCAGGAAATATGTTTCACCATGTGTTATATGATTTTTATTATTGTAATTGTATTACTGTGTACAATGTGTTGGCTCATTTGAATAGCCATACGCCTTATGTGTAGCCTTATAGTGTGGCGACATGAATCAAAATGCCATTTTGCTATCTGTACAGTCGACACTGTGTTATGGGTGGTATTCCAAATAGTATTGTCTAAAATGCCTGCCTCTCATATTCACAGCTCACAGTAAGTCATGCTGTGTACATTCATAAGTCTGTGCCTCATTAATGAAGAGCTGGATGTGGTTTGGGCAGGTTGATAAAGGTTTTGTGAATCACACAAATTGTATCATGGATGTTACAGTCAGTGTTGTGCCCGAACGCATTCAATGAACGGCGTTCACTGAACACGTTCCTATTACTCGTGAACACTGAACTGAACGAGTCGGTTTTATATTCATAAATTATGAACGTAACTGTGAGTGACATTCACTCTCACAAGTCTGAACGCAGTTCACGTTGGGAAGTTCAGCCATTTTCAGAGAGCCGGCTCTTGTGGCACAGCTCCCAAAGAAGAGCTGGATCTTTCGGGCTTCCAAACGGTTGTAGGTTTGAATCCCACTGGGCAAGGTACCGTCTCCCCACGCCGCCCCGGGCGCTGTGTTCCTGCCTGCCTGCTACTTCACTTGGTGAATGGGTTAAATACAGAGGAATAATTTACATTTACAGCATTTAGCACACTTTTATCCAAAGCGACTTCCATTCCGTACCTACAGGGGACAGTCTCCCTGGAGCAACTTGGGATTAAGGGCAGTGCTGGACTGGCCATCGGGCATACCGGGTCCCAGTCCAGCCCTGGTTAAGGGTCGTACTCAGGGACCCAATGGTGGTCTTCTGAAGGGAGGACTCGAACCCCATGATCTCTTGTTCCAGAGGCAAGTATCTAGGCCACTACCACCCATTTCAAACTGTTCACACTGTGTGCTGTGTTTATGTATGACAAAATGTCACTTTATTCAATATTGTTTAAGGATGAACTTTGTAAACACACTTGATAAAGCTCTTGTAATTCACACCCTGAAAATACTTCTCTCTGTGCCTTTTTACTGGAAAGTGGCCCTGGATAACATGATACAGAAAAACCAAACCCAGATCCCCGGATCATCCGTGTTTGTAATTTCATCATCTCACCTCCACTGGTCCACTGATATCAGCCAGTCTTTTGACAGAGACAGTAAGAGCAAAGCCTAACAGGCTTAATGAAAAACATTTATAGGAACACACAGTGACAAACAAGATTAACTGTGCTGCCGTTAAGGTAGTCCGTCTTAGTAAAAAGCAGTTTTTGTTTATGGGTTTTTGTTTCCCCCTGGTGAAACACAGCTGTAGCACACAGTCCCTCAAACTGCAAACATGGTGATAAAGTAAAGTAAATAATAGTCCTGGGATTCAATCCTACGACCTCCTGATCGCAGGTGCAACTCCCTAACCACTAGGCCACCAGCTGCCTCTATTATATATGACATTTTATTATATATACAATTAAATCAAATGAATGCATCAAAATCCTCAAATCAAAGGATTGTAGAGAAAACATGTAAATGCACAAATACTTAAACTGCTCCAAAAAAGTAACCCCTACTGATAGAGGGTGGATCCTGGCTATTATAATAGAATAGAAGAATAGTCTTTATTGTCCCTGTTACAGGAACAATGAAAAAACTCTGAATTTTCACTGAAATACATAACAAATACTAGTCATAATGGTTTGGGGCAGGTGTGATGTGATTAAAACTAAAAATTTTCATGATTTCTAATTGGTGTGCCATAAGCTTACTTGTTTGCTGGTAGCTTCATCGCATCAGCTCAAAACAAAAGCAAACTCCAGACCCTGAACATACTGAGCTATGACATTTGGGTTAAAGGGAAAATGATGCGATTTTTTTACCCTGCCAAACTATTACATTAATTCCAGAATTAGATGCAGTTATGTGCCCTGTGGTAATCTATGAGAAGGTCATTTTTAGAGGTCATGTTTCTGTATAAATGAACTTAAAAGCACACAAACAACAAGATCTTGTTCTATGTTTAGTAGATTTATACAAAGAGGCGTGGAGTGTTTTGCTGAAATTAGCAAGGCTAATTAACAAACACAGGCTGCGTGATTTTCTCACATAACAAACAATCAGTCTCATGATAAACCAAATCACGTCTCTCTCTCTCTCCCTCTCTTACCCCCCTCCCTCTTTCTCTTTCACTATCTCTCTCTCCAATACCTGCAAACAAAAACACCCTCAAGTAAAGCCATGCAGAACAACAGGGGGAGAAAAAACACCCACGACTGCCAGACCACGTAGGACAAGAAAAACAGAAGAGGACCACGAGGACTACACAGTACAAAGCAGTGAAATAAGCAATACAGACTTGATTATGATTATGATCATCATTCAAATTATTTTCATTAATTAAGCCACGATAATCATGACTCACGAGCTCCCTCGAGGGCCACTTGTTTTCTGTGGTCGTGTATGCGCCCACGCTGCTTCTCTCCCCCGTGATATGAAGCCCAACTGTCTGAGAGGAGCGGGTGGGGAAGAAGCTCGTTCAACTGTGACAGCCTCTTCAACCTGTGTGTGAATATTCAACCTTAAAATCACTGACCTGTAAACCAATTATGGTTTAAATGTATTATACTTTGTAAATGATCAGACATCAGATTTTTTATTGCTGATTTCTTAATCCAGATGAAGCCAAAAATATAAAACACCAACATGACACTGTTACAACAGTTCTACTGTTTTTAAAAACAAGAATGAAGGAAAAGGGAAAGAAAGAAAGCAGTGCTCTAATGTTCCTTCCCCCAAAAAGTAGATGTTTTTGCCTGTTAATGAGCTTATGGAACCGTGCCAGTGTCAAGTTCAGCTCAACATTTTCAGTCAAATTTACTTCAGATTTGTTCCAGCCTGTCTTTTTAGTCAAATTTGTATTATGTTCATTTCTGATGATCTCCTGTTCATCATAAATAAACAGCTTTAGACCCAAAAGCCGTTACAGCTTCTGACCCAAAGTTGATTTTTGGGCAACGACAGGCTCAGGATTTAACTTACTATCACTCTTTTCCTCTGAAGTTTGGCCCAACAGGCTGTGTATTTTTAAAAAGTGATCGTTATGGCCATTGGCCTATTCAGTGGCAGTAACATATTATTCTTCACCTCTAAACGTTTTTTTTACTTATTTATTTATTCACTCATTCATTCATTCGGACACACTTCAGCCGAAACCCACCTAACTTCATGTGATACCTCGAGCCCACTGCCATGACACATAAACACAGTCGGTCGTGACCAGGACTTTTCCTTGCCTGTCATCCCTTTTCCCCCAATTCACTTCTATTTATTCTTGACCCAATTCAAATGAATGCAGTTTCAGGAGATGAAACTTTCCGTCTCCATACAGTGACCAAACTAAATTAAACTTCACATGAAACCTCTGGTCACATGCATCCTTTTCCCCTCAGTACACTTCCATTACATTTTTGGCCACATTTAAATGAATGAGATCTACTCATTAATATTTCACCGCACATCCACAAAGCTTGACATGGCACAGACTGGACACTTTATTAGGAACACCAGCTATATGTATATATATATACATACATACATATATACATATATACATACAAATCTTCATACATATATTTAAATATAAACACATGCTCAAATAATACATATAGACATCTGTTAACACTTCATCTTTATATTTATAAATTAAATCCATATTACATATTCATACTGTAGATTGTATATTATTGTTTATTATATTGCTCAGTATATTGATCTTTGTGTCGTTTACATATTGTTGTTGTTTCATACTGTTGTGCTTGAGAGACACCATCGACTGGAACCAAATTCCTTGTACGTGTTTGCTCACATACTTGGCCAATAAACACGATTCTGATTCTGATTCTGATTCTGAACACCTCGAGGGCATGCACGGCAGACCCATCTCAAACATTCCTCAGGAATTTCTCTCTCTAGTTTATATTCTTTTTTGTTTTGTATGTTGAAGTAGAAAGTTACATTCAATGTAAAGGGAGTCGTTACTTAACCTGTGCTCAGCGGAAGGATATAGTGTTCGCTTACATAGTGTTATCTGGTTATCACAGATAACAGTACAGAGAAAGAACTCTCAGTCAGATTGTGGTATTGAAACTAACTGCACAACTCTATTCTGTATTAATGCACCAACGCAATAAAAGCCACTGTGCTGTAAACGATCGTTATGTTGCTGACATAGCCCACCCAGTGAGCTGACAAGTGAAGAAAGCTTATCTTACTAATGAATATTCAAACTACATTTCCTCAAAGCTCATTTAATTTTATTTCCCAATCTTTAAATGGTGAAATATGTTTACGCTACACACATTAGCAGAAGCAGTGGTGTGAACCTAGGAACTTATTTCTAACAGTTGTTTCTGGCAAATACTAAGGTTGGCTATAGCATCGGTGCTATGGTTTGTAATCATCAGTATTGTGAAATTACGTAAAGATTTTGTCAAATTAACTACAAAACAGCAAAAGTGTGTGATATTTATGAAGTCTGATTTGATAGTCTAAACCGGGTGTTGTGCTTTTATCCAATAATACAGAACAGAAGATCGATATATCTACATCTCTATCTCTTTTCACAGTCAGTCACACATCTGACCTCCAAAAGGCAGAGAGTGACCTGAAATTATTACTGAAAAAAACACCAACCCACCCCTCAAAAATATGATTGGCCACCTATGGTGCTCCCCTAATATCATTGGTTTAGAGTACTGTCAAACCATTGGATCAGAGTGCTGCCGATCACTGATGAATATGCATACCTCGATTTTCAAAGGAGAGATCATCATCGCCAAGTCCACCTATTATCAGCAACTTTGGGTTTGTTTTTTTCTGTAAAGTCCTGGGTTGCATTTTTTGAGGCTCGTTCCATATCTCCACTTTCACTACTGAAACTGTTGCAGAATTTCCTCCTCCCCTTACCTTTCCTGTAGTAATCGCAATCTGGCAGTGATGAAGTTTCTTTAGCAAGTTCCAGCAACTGAGTGGGAAAAAGCAGGGTTCAGATTCTGTAAGTGTGACTTACATGCACATCATGTGGATCTTGTTCGACACACCAGCACTGATAAACAGAAAGGAAACGTAGAGCTGTTTATGTTGGCCAATTGGTTTGGTTCAACTTCTGTGCTTTGTTGGCCTCGTTTCCAAAGCCCTGGCTGTTTACTTTCCCCATGAGTTCTGGCAGCACTGGGAGAGACAAGATTCGATGCTGCATCCGAATAGGTGAATGAAACTTCCTTTTCTATCTACTCGTCTCGAATTCCCCTGCTCTGTCGCCCATGTTCATGCAACCCATGGTCAAGGAAAGTGGACAGGAAATGTTTTATCAAACTATTTGGACACATTCACTCCCCATGAGGATCAATGAGCCTGTTGCTATGACCCTGTTCGCCAGTCGTCCTTCCTTGGACCACTTTTGGTAGGTACTGACTATTGCGTTCTGGGACACTCCTGCTGTTTTGGAGATGCTCTCACTCAGTTCTAGCCATCTCGTTTCGGTCCTGCTCAAAGTCAAGTGGATCCATATTTTTCCTGCTTCCAACCCATCAACTTAAAGAACTGTTCACTTATTGCCTAATACATCTCACCACTTGACAGGTGCCGATGAGATAGTCAGTGTTATTCCTTTCCCCTGTCAGTGGTTTAAATGTGTGTATGTAAATATACTGTGTTCGCCCGCGACATTGTGGTTCAAAGTTTGCAGCTACAGTTGTTTGAGGATTTTTTTCTTAGAACCTAACTAATAATTTGTTCGTGGCAATATATATTTTTCATGCATTTTAGTGCTAAATTATTAAGAAAAATATAATATACTAACTTTGTATATTAATATTAACAAATTCAGCTACATTTCCCTATAAAATATAACAATATACATTTTTAGTACTGTAAGGAGAACACAAAGCAACCATATATTGGCTGCTGCCCTCTGACTCGTCTCTGGCACATACAGTCCAGAATTCCCGCTTCAGAACAGTTTCCCCTGTGGAGTGCCTCGAGTGTTTCCGTGTTTTTCCTTTTGGTCTTCCTAAAGTCCTGTATTTTTATAGCTGTAAATTAAATTAAATTATTACTGTATTTACCCTGCTTGTACCAAAGAAAACGCGCCTGTATGAATTACAGTACAGTCTAGGGGTAACGTCGGTATTTTACATTCTAGCACTCCGTAAGGGTACACTAAACAGTACAATTACGGGTTTACCTTTACATTTTCTTTAAGGGTAATGTATTAAGCTGCGTTTAAATGAAATTAAAGTGTTTTGGGAGCATATTTGGGGGCATATTTACACTATAATTTTTTTTTTCACCACATTTCACAGGTTTTTCACAATTTGCGGGTGCTATTGGGACTTAACCGAATTTCGGGGGTCTACTGTATATTACTTTGACGTTTGAAGGTCTGTACTACAGCTTTGTTCCTGCAGGGGGAGACAAACACTGAACCTTAAACTAAAACAGGGAGCTTGCGTCCCCTTTACTCTTCCGGGAAGACTTTGCACTAATTGTTGGAACACTACGGAAAAGGTTTAATTGCATTTTACCTCATTCTAAAAGTTACTGGATTGTGCTCCATTAGTGCACAACAGGGTTGTGGGGTTTTACACACCTCTAGTCGATTCTAGAGCATCCAATTCTATTGGACAGAGCTTTTCTGTGGAGACTGTACAAGATGTGTGTGTGCGCTAAAGATCGCCTGGGAAGCAATGAGTGCAACTCAATGCAGAATGAAATTAAAACTGCAGAATTCACTAATTAGAAAGGGGGTCTGAATACTTTCGGACATTGGCATATTTCACAGTTCAAGCCCTCACTCTGAGCCATGGAGTATATAGCCTGTGCCGCATTTAAGTTTATTGTGCATAGCCTCAGCTCAGAGGTGTGTGTGTGAGACTCACTGCAGATAGCCACTCAAGCTCATTTATATTCTGCTCCTGTGTCGGAACATCAGGACCCAATTTCCCCCTTCACACCTCCATGAACTAACGACACCGACCTGCACGGCTGCCGCTCCCCTGACTATCCAACACACACACACACACACACACTCTCTCCATTCTGCGCTGTTGGACCTAGTTTCATTAACTGAATGGATGCTTCTTTGATATGAAGCTAAATGTGCAGTTATTGTACAAACATGAATTCCACATAATTGGAGAGAGGAAAGGGCTACAGCAGAAATGTGTTACTGTCCCCCAGGCACTTGTCTCAGACTTAACATCTTTGTATCTAGATGTTAGCAGGGACAAAGGACACAGAAGCCTGAGGGATGAGAATCTACTGAACTATGAAATCAGACTGTCACTGGGAGTATATGATCCAAATGACCAAATCATCGTGTTAACTACTTCAGCGGCAATTTTATTTGTCTACAGTATTTATATCCATCTCTCTTACTAACACAGCATTTTGTGTCTATATAGGAGTGTTTTCAGAGTACTTTGACTTGATATTTTATATTGTTCTTCTATTTGTCTCTCTGTGCAGTAATTCTTTAAAGTTGCTGTCCTCAAACCAGTCCTCTGAGTGCCCAGACTGTCTGAATTTTTTGCTCCATTGACTGACCGAAATTGTCATTTTCAACTGACCCTCATCCCAAACGTTGTCATTTTGGTGGCCGAAGTTTGTTTCTTTAGTCTTGCAATGCAGCTACACAGATATAATTAACAAAGGAAGTCTTTGTCACCCAAACATTTTTGAATCATAAATCTAGTCGGACATCTCGAAACAAGTTAATGCTAACAATCCCCCTCCTCCTCTCCTCTATGACCTTAAAACTGATTGGTTTTAGAAATGTAGATTACAAGGTGAGTCCACTTGATCTGGAAAGAATATGATGTTAATTAAAAGAGTGATTTTGCTTGATGTTTGCATCGTGAAGCCAGTTTGTTTATCTGCTGTAAAGTGAAGTAGCTGTGTGAACACCCTCCAAGTGTGGTGTTTCTGCAAGTTTTGCCAGGGACTCTATACTCGGCTCTTACAACTTCATTAACCTGTTTACTGTCCACAATGGGGGATGGAGGCAAGATCAGCCCAGGAATATACGTTTTTTGCTATAATTTGAGGATTTTCATGTCAATAAACTGTTCTGGCCAATAGCTGAGGCTCTTGCGGT
>JBBPCY010048998.1:0-34818 GCA_037974405.1 Brachyalestes nurse
TATAAATAAAATGTATTATTATTATTATTATTATTATTATTATTATTATTATTATTATTATTATTATTATTATTATTATTGTATTATAATGTTTCAAAATAGAAATATGAAATAAAAAGCCTAGGTGTATGCATCATCTTTAACAATTGAACTGTAATGGAATATGGTAGAAATTTGAGTTTGCGTCGAACTGAGAAAGACAGAGTTAAAACCAAGACAGAAAAAGGGACAGTTTTTAAGACTCTGGGTTTGATAATGTTTATAATGTGTGTGTGTGATGCTGGGGACACTGTTTATCTTCTACTTTAGGATTATCTGTAATGAACAAAAGGCAAATGCAGCATAACCACAACACGGCATCAGATTAGGCCATTATTTTCTGTAATCAGGGCCGTTTCACTTCATTTACTTGGCTTGCCAGCATCGTGTCTGTGGCCAAAACGAAGATGATGAGCATGGATGCACGCAGAGGGTAGAAACACGTTTTTGCAGGCATATGATTTTTTCACCATGGAGCTAATATTAATCCTCTTTCTAGGAATGAATCCCCCTTTATTTGGAAATAATTAAACCAGAGGCCGTTTTCTGAGCAAACTCACTTAATTACTGATTGTGTCGACCGTTGCAGCTGTTAAGAGGCGAGGGCCTGCTTTGTCAACCATTGCAGAGTAGTTTTTTCTCTTTCTTTCGTTTTTTTGAATGACTTTTTATTTTGTATTTGCGTAATCGGCCATAAACACTTTTTTAAAGACAGCTGGACTCATTCAAGACCAACAATGATAACTAATGAGATGTATGGTCCAAGATTAAATACCAGTGAGTCCAAAACAAGTCTAAGACCACAGAAAAAATGCTTCAGTTCTGGACTTGAGTCCCCTAAAGAGTGACAGTTTAGTACCTTTTTTGAGAGTGTAATGTAACATGACATTTAGTTATTGAACAGCGTGTTTTTAATTGTAGTTTGGTGTGTCTTCTTTGAAGGAAAGCTCTCTTTTACTGGCAATGTTGTGCTACTGTGGAAAGCTAAGTCGGACATGCATAATGTTGTATGTGACGCACTTTCTACTTTTAACCTTGTTTTAAGAAAATGCTCCTAAACGTTATCTTTTTTTTAGCTTTCAGCTCTAGTTCTTCCATTTCCTTCGTTCTGTGTTTACATACATGCAGTTGAAACGCTGCCCTCTTCAGGTCAGGTCATTTATTTGCTCAAGGTTGGATACTGCAAATGAAAATATATACAGGGGATCCTCAAGTAACGACGGATATGATGTTAAAACACACCTTAGCCTAATTTTATAACCTGTCCTAACACAGTTGTAAAATCTATAAATACAGCTAAGAAAAAAATGATAAAAAATGAGTGTAAAAAATTATTTCAGAAGCCATGATAAAGGCCAAAATGTTGCCAAACAAAGCAACACAAACGGAACACTTGCATTTAGATAAGCGTACTCCCTCCGTCATACGACGCGTCACTGCATATTCTGTGTATTCTGCGTAGTCTTCCGCCGCGCGCCACTAAACTAGTTCGCCTATGTGAGCGTCATAAACTCAAAACAAATTATGAATTATGACAATTATGACTCAACTAAAGGAGAAAATCTGAAATCTGCAGATTGTCCAAAATCCTGCAAATAAAGAGGGACAAATCCGTGTTACAGCTGGTGGCCCGAACATTTTGGAAAACAGCAGCACACATGTGAACGTACGATACATAAAAAAGTATTTACATCAAAACATTTTCATCAAATCCACACTTTTCACTGTTGCCCAAGTGACTTAAGTAAAAAAAAAAACGCATACAAATGTTATCCCCTTGTTGTGACCTCAGCTCTCATCAGGATTTAAAATTTTTCAACAGTTTAAAATACTGTTGGATCAAGAGATTCAGTTTGTGCTTTTAATATCAGTTTCATAAAGAAATCATTATTTGAGCAAAATCAGAAAAATACGACTTTTCCTTACAGTCAGAACAAAACCCCCTGTTGCCGAAACAGAAACGTTAGGAGAAAGAAAAACTATATTCTCATGATGTTCTTATTCTCTTATGAAGCTAGTCAGACCATTTGTTTCATTAAATGCTCCTGCAGTGCAAAGGGCAGTTGGCATGATGTTACAAACCTACAGCCACTAAGTTCTGATGTGTGAGCAACAGTGTGTTTGAGTGAAATATGCTGAAGCTCTGCTGCAAGACTTTCTGCTAGACCAGCACTGCAGCTCCCCTCTGAACACGTAGATACTTGTGTGAACTTCACCGAAATGAGTCTGAGATCTAAAGCATATCCTGACACAAATGAACCCTTGCATGAGTCCAGTCTCTTGTTCGTTTCCCTAAACCAACATATTAATCATATACTCTTTAAACACAATGGTTCTAAAATGATCTTAGGCTTGGATATATAGTAATGTGCAAAAATGTGGGTGCCCCAGTCAAACTGCATGTTTTTTGCCTTTGTAAGAGTAAATAGCTACATATCCTCTACAGCTAACACACCTCTGCATATTTAAATGCACCATTTATTTGCTGAATTGTAATGAAGTGATCTAATATATTGGACAATTTTTTTTTAATGAAATGGTACTTGAGATTTGGTCAAATATGGCAAAAGTTGTAGCCTGTATTTTCATAAGTGTGTTCTCTATAGAGCGAGACATGTCATTTGACCGAAGGGTGTCCAAACTGAATTGATATATAAAAGGGGCTTTTAGCATTAGTTAAAATATTGAGTTCACAGAAGTTCAAATAATATGTTAATAGAGAATGAAATAGAGATTATTGTTATCATAACGGTTATAATTCAGTAAACTCAACTTTGTAAAACAGTCTGGTTACGTTTTTAATATATTTTATATATATTTTGGGTGGATAAATACAGTCATATAAGCTACAAAAACCTACTTATTTGAAGTGGGGACACACCAAAAAAACCCGAAAGTAGTGCGGAAACATACTCCTGTCTCTCTACGGAGTCGTCATACTGTTCATTGTCACAAAAACGTGCACACACCTGCACACTGACGCACCACCAAACTCCCTCTGGGCCAACATGCTCACTGTACCTGCCTGTCCTAACTAAACATGCCTGACATCTGATTGATGGTTTCTCCTCGTTCAGGATACTTTTGCACATAGGGTGTCTTAAGACATATCTAACACAGTGGGGAATGTTACATATCACTGTTGTCAGAATAAAACCTTAGAAAAAGTTCATTACTTTCTAATGGATGTCAGGTAAGAAGTGCTTTTTGGACCATTTCCATTCTACTCCATTCATCATGAAGTGTTCACACAATGTAAAAGAGACATTTTCAATCTATGTGAAAATAAAAAAATTCTACTTATCCTTGCAGTCTGAAAAAAAAACTCTGTTGTTGAAACTTACAAAACATAATTAATGTAACAGGAATATATTCTCATGATGTTCTTATTCTCTTATGAAGCCAATGAGACCATTTGTGTCGTGAAGTGCTCCTGCAGTGCAAAGGGCAGTTGGCATGATGTTACAAACCTACAGCCACTAAGTTCTGATGTGTGAGCAACAGTGTGTTTGAGTGAAATATGCTGAAGCTCTGCTGCAAGACTTTCTGCTAGACCAGCACTGCAGCTCCCCTCTGAACACGTAGATACTTGTGTGAACTTCACCGAAATGAGTCTGAGATCTAAAGCATATCCTGACACAAATGAACCCTTGCATGAGTCCAGTCTCTTGTTCGTTTCCCTGTCTGTATCCGTGCACTCTGATGAAAGTCTATTTTTGTGAACTGGGTCATCCAAGCTAACTTGCCAAGGTAAACCCCTTCCAAAAATACCATTACTGAGCCGACACGCTGCGTTCTGTTATGCCCCAGCCAAATGTCACTGGAGGTGCTGTGTTCCAACATATCCGAGAGATAAAACTACTTTCATTCGTTCATCCTTTTTGTCACTGAGCCGTTACACTTGTTCACAGCTTATGACCCATGTACAGTGTTAACTACATTATTAGAACTGTAGCAACTAAAGTGAATTACACTTTCACATACTTTTTACTTTTATTTGTGCATTATATAGTTCTATAGTACTCAACACTACAAACTATTAAGGCCACCTAATATGCTATGCAAACGAATATAATGCTAAATCTAACGTAGCTGCTGCTTGATTAGTAATGAGCAGGCAGCTAATTGCAACTAACTGTATTTATGTTAAAGTTTAATAATCATATTAAAAGGGTTTCTCCAGCTATAGTGAACTGTAGAGGCTCTTTGAGAACCAAAAGTGATTCTTGTGGCATTTCTTTAAAAAAACATTTTAGAGTGAAGACGTCCTCTGGAGTTTAAAAGGATGAATCATACTGTAGACCTGCTGGACGAGGAGCTATGACACTGAGGACAAGGACAGAGAATTTGCCCGAGGATCATCTGTGTCCTCACTCCACAGTCCAAAACAAAATCTGATATAAAACTACTTTCATTCCTCTGTCCGTTTTTGTCAAATTTATGCTTTTTCGTAGTTTATGACCCAGTAAGTATGAGTTAAATTAAATGAAATAATGTTTGAAAAATGGTCAGATACATGTTTAAGAAAAAAACTATTATATATTAAATGTGCAACTACCTATGCCCATCTCTGCTAAGGTTTGCAGAGTAACCTAATTTAGGAAGTTTTGGTACTTCAGTGAAATAATGGCTCAGATAAAAGTGATGGTACCTTTCTAGGATTTGAATAGAAATACAAAAAAGGAACTACATTTGAATGAATACAGGTCAACTGAATAAAACGATTACTTCCTTTTTCTAAGACACATCAATATAAGCAAAAGTATAATCATTTTGAAAAATCTGGGAAAGTACAAATGCACCAAATTTAGTAAAGTCCTTCACACGACCCTGGTTAGGATAATGAATAAACAAAAATTATGCCAAAAAAACATGAAAATTGACCACATAACAGTGCTAAATTAGTTAAATGCACAAATGTATTCCACAAGGAAGGCCATTACATGGACTTAGAAATGGAATATATATATATATGTTTATTTTTTGTTTGTGTAAAGTATTTATATACATCTCTGACTGACCCAACATTTTGTGTATATAGCAGACAGGGTTTTCTTCAGAGTACTTCTGCAGAGTTTTCATTCCACTTGCTTACTGGTCACTGCAATGCCCGTTTATTCACATGAGACGTTTCTCCCAGTGACTGCATATATCAGACCTGTTTTAGATCAAACTGCATATTAAAGGAAACACAGTTATACAGCTAAACTGAACCTGCTGCAAACGAACAGCACAACTAGGGTGTAATGTTTAATTATATCAATCGCTTCAAAATGACTACAGTAAACACTTAAAAATACAGACCTCTAAATAGTTCTTGGTAATTATGGTAATTACAGGTTGCTCATTACTACATTATGCAGTAACTACAGAGAAGTTAACTTTTACAGACATTTTACTTCTATTCGTGTATTATATAGTTCTATAGTATTCAACACTGTAAATTAGTAGGGTCACCCAACATGCTATGCAAACTAATATAATGCTAAATCTAACGTAGCTGCTGCTTGATCAGTAATTGCAACTAACTGTGTTCATGTTAAGACTTAATATATTACAAGGGTTTGTCCAACTATAGTGGACTGTAGAGGCTCTTTTCTTGTGGCATTTCTTTACAAAAACTTTTTTAGGCTGTCGAAAACTGCTGGAGTTCAAAGGATGAATCATACTGTAGACCTGCTAGACCAGGTGTATTCTACTGAGATCACTGACAGAGTATTCGCCTGTGGATCGTCTGTGTCGTCACTCCACAGTATAAAATGAATGCTGACAAGGCAAATATCCAGCTGTTTTTTTAACAGAACAGTTTACATTAAGAAGACTGTTGTGATCATAATTGCTTCATTATTCTATCGCCTTCTTCACCAGACCCGCATGGGAAATTAACCCATGTGCAGCTTAAGTCGTTCCACCTACGGCTTTGGACGCCACACCCTGAACTCATTCATCCATGCATAGGTGTGTTAACTAATGCTTGGAATGACTCTTGCACAGGCAAGTCCAATATGTGACTGTTGCACTCAAGTAAGAAAAGAGGTTTCATTAACCACCATTCTTACATGCACCTCTGCTTTTGGATGGTCTAACAACTAGAAATAGACAGAAACTAGATGGCATACAGGTGAAATAGGGCTCTGAACTGAGGCATGTCCCTACGAGATCATGCTTGATCAGTTATGACATAGATTTAGTCTTGTCCATGACTATACGCAAGGAATCTGCAATGAGCACGACTTTAGTCTACAAAGGTGATTTTAAAACATGACTAGGCCTAAGGCCAATATTATGCCTACAAGGGTAACAGGCAGAAATTCCAGTCATGCTGACATTGGCGCTGGCTTTTAATAAATTAACTCTTTCTTTGCTCAGCCTGATTGCCCAACTATCTCCATTCTCAACGTATAAAACATTGCATGAACTGAAGGGTATCGATGAACAAGAGGCTACTTCTCAAAACACACACACACACACACACATTTTAGACTGTAGCTGGGGAACAGTTTCGGTCAATCATTTGTCCCCCTGCCATGACTGAGAAGCTCCAACTGGCGATCACCGTCCAGCTGGTCCCACTATAAGTGCCCCCAGCCTGTGGGTGTAACCTGATGCTCGAGGGCTGCCATCACATGGTGGAAATTTCCACGGTGGCTTCCCTGTTAAATGGGTTTGGTCTAGAGGAGCGAGGAGCAGTCTTCCTCGTCCTTCCCAGCTCCACTCACAGAGAGAGAGATCTGCACCCGTTTCAGGTGGGTCCGAACCAGGTGGGTAGTCTCTCGTACACAAACGCACACACGCACACACAGAACAGTTGTGTTTACGTGTTCAGCTTTTCTTCTCTTTATGTTCATCTCAGCAGCCGCGTGTATTAACCGTGATTGGCTTTCTTCCTTTTACTGCCAAAAACAACACAAACCTGAAACGTGTGGGTCACTCTGCAAAAAGAGTATCTCACCTTTACCCAAATGCAAAATAAAGCCAGGTCTACAGGCGATATAAAGGTAATGTTTATGTGCTGAAGTTGATGAGGGGTGTCACCGTGTGCACGACGGAAAGTGAGCAGCCGTCTCGAACAAAACACGCCGCCCTGCACGATCCTGGTGGCTTGTAGGTGACAGAGGAGCGTTCCTTGCTGGTGATTTGTTTTTTAAAAATATATAATAAATGTAATATTCCTCAATGTGCAAGTCAGGAGCCTTCCGTGCGTGTGTTTGTGTGCGTCTGGGCGCATGGCAACTATGGTTAACCGCGCCTTCTGCGTGTTTCTCGTTTAAAGGGTAAATTAACCAAAAATCCGAGTATATTCCAGTTCTTATAGGTGCAGTGGGGACAAACGGTTTAAAAGAAAATAGAGAAATGAGTGAGTAACGAAACTGACAGCGTTTGGCGCCAATGTTGCTCACATGGGGTCGCGGGGGGGCTCGGTGCTACAGTTAGTGTCATTTATTAAACTACCGGTGAACTTCAGGTTATTGCATCTGCACGAACCACCCGAACCCCGGTTTGTGTGCTGTTTGGGTCGAGTTTGCGTGGAGAGGGGGCGGGGGTCTCCAGTTTCTCCGCGTGTTTGTGTCTGTCTGTGAGTTTTTTTGTCACGGGCTGCAGAGTTGGCGGTCTGATGTACCCGGATGAACGCTCGAGATACAAAAAGACACAGAGGCATGGATTTTTTCCTCTCTGTTTATATTTGTATGTTGCATGCGGTTCGTGCACACACACTCTGCTGATCTGGGTTCAGTAAATTAAGTTTAGCTCTAGTGTTTTCCAAAACAGACTGAGCTTCTCTGTGCAGCTCTGCAGGATCTGTGGAGGCTCCAGAACATTCAGTAACAGTGGAGCGAGTGTGTGTGTTTCCCACCCACCGTTGAGAGGCTCACTCACACAGACTGCCTCTTCCTCGAGTCTTAACTTCCCCTAAAACATTATTTCATGACTGTTTTTACCTTTTAATCCGTACCTACATATTCTGCTGATTTGGGTTCAGTGCATTAAGGTTAAGATGTTTTCCAAAACAGACTGAGCTTCTCTGTGCAGCTGTACAGTATCTGTGGAGGAGGTGGTGGAAGCTCCAGAACATTCAGTAACAGCGTGTGTGTGTGTGTGTCTCACCCACCGTTGAGACTCTCACACACACTGCCTCTTCCTCCAGTCTTAATGTCCCCTAAAAAAACTCTTTCACGACTTTTGTCATTCATTCCTCTGTGTCTCAGTGTCTTCTTGGCTTCTTCCAGTTGTGATGAAACCCTGAATGGTTCTCTCTCCTAATTTAGTGTACTGAAGAACTCTTGGGGGTGGGGCTGGGGGTTTAAGAGTTTGGGAAGTAAAGGACAGTAACATCTTAATTTCTGGGTAAAGTGTAGGATTCCCTGCTTTGCCTTATGTCAGTGTTTTGTTGTGGGCCTGTACCTATGCTCTGATGTAGCCTTTCGCTTATGAGTAACATCGCTTGGGAGAGTTATCCAAAACCACCAGCTTATGAGACCCTAGGCCACATTAAAGTAGTGTAGCTAGAGTTGTGTTTGTGATTGATCACTGAAAACAAACTCAGTATGTGAACTTTACTCTGAGGCCCCTTGATACAAACAGACCTGGACGCACGTCACAGTCTCAGCTGAGAGCCTCTAGTTCCTACATGCAAATCAGTAACAGGCCAAATTGCCCAAGGTAATTGCATTCCACAAGCTCCATGACATAAAAACACTTTTGGAAAAAAAAAACACTTTCGTTAGTGTTGCTCTGTTTTGACAATAGAATGGTGTTTTTTTTTTAAATATGCCCAAAATTAACCAGTTCTACCAGTAAATCTCATTAACATAGGGAATTGCGTGTAACATTATTTAAGTGGATGTTAGTGTAATGCAGAAATACATGCAATGTTGTGTGGGCAACATGACATTTATCACTTTTGTGATAAATTACATCTCAGTATGTCTCAGTATGCTATTCTGAGTGTATAGTGGATATCATCATTACAGACATGTCAGTAGCCCCAGTCAGTGGTCCTTACTGCAGCACACTGTGTGGAAACACTGAACAAAAATCATTTGTGCTCATAGTATTTGAAAGTATTTCATCTGGCACCACCGATTGTTTCAAACCCATTACATGACAAAAATATCATTGTGAAGTATCTGTCATATCTGTCATGTCATATCACATTTATTGCCCACCCCAACCTGCAGATCTGATGCTTTATCTGAAGATTATTTGACTGTTCATATCTGTTTAGTTTGAAAGAAACCTGTATATTTCTTAAGTGGATGATTTTGCATCTTTTTGCGATCTCTATAGCATTAACGGTATGGTACAGGCATTCATTTTGTGAGACATAAAACACTCTAGGAGTAGAACGTCTCTATTAGCAATAGACAGAAAATAACTTGACAGAAGGAGCATATCATAAAATCACACATTTTAAAGGTAAATTCTGAAAATTCTTTACCCATACAGGACAAGTGTGTACAAAGCAGTACTACAGTAGTCAGAGACTACTTTTCAGAGCTGTGAAAAGTAAAAGAAATGGTCATTTTATTACAGGCTGCTGTTTCTTACAATACTTCTTATTTTAGTCTATTTAAATCATTGCCATAAGCAACTGCAAGTATTTAAATGTGTTTTTTTATAAAGTATGATAAGGAATGTTCAGGATATAGAGATCAGTATTGAAATGATCAGCCTGAATTTCTTGTTTAATGGGACTGACAAAAAGTCACAAATAGCAAGTAGCTACAATGGCCATTCTCTGTCAACACTGGATCCTGTTGCAATACCTGACAGAGTTGCGTAACACCCCGATTCTAGAAATTTTGCAGTGCGATAGGCGTCGGAGTGTACTCAGGTACAGTTGTTTGCAAAAGTTTGGACACCTCCAGTCAAAAACATGTTTTGTAGGTTTTCAAAGTAAAAGCAAAAAATGTTTTCACAGCGAACATACGTACATTTGGCTTTTTTTTGCAAACTTTGGAGCACACTTTCTATTTAATGGGTGAATTTAACATTAGAAAATATTAATCAAAATATAAAATGTGCCAAAACTTTTTCACAGGCTGTGTTTTATATTTCCCAGTATAATACATTGAGCAAATAAACAATAATTATATTAAAACCATGTGCCTTGCAAGTTACAGAATTTGTAAGACACCATATTGCAGTTTCATGGTGTGTTTTGCCCATCATTATGGAAAAGGCTTTTCCGGGACCACTGTGTGTGTTCATAAAACAGCACTGTGCCCAGACCTTCACTCCAAGCTCACAGCTACACACTGACACTTGACCTGGACTGTGTAGGTGGGATTTGCTGCTGTGAATTAATTGCCACTGCAGATGTGCACTGGTTGCTATTGGTTTACGCGAGCTCATCCAGATCAGCGTACCAGCTTGGAATCTTCAGTCAGTGAGGTGTGCAGTGTGTAGGACTATTTTTAGACAGCCATTCAAATCTTATTGACTGCGCATGTCCGATGAATTTGTAGTTTGTTTTTCCAAAATACAAGCTGGAACAAGGTCCTGTTACACTAAATTATTTAGTTCAAGTTGTGGTTGCTATTTTAGCAAGTAATCACTTTTTAGTAACTCGTTTAATTGCACACATAGAGTCTGTTTTTCCACTTATATCCTGTGGGCAGTTACCACTGGCAATAATTTTGACATGTTTGTCTGTGCTTATATGTGAACAGAAAACTAATAGAGTTAAAGCTCATTTACAACAGAAGTCAATGGACAGCTACTTGAGAAATGGGACCTGCTGTCTATTTGTAGTTTCAGAGCAAAAGTGGTTATGTTTCACCCCCAGACACTCCACATATGTACTGGCACCATCCGATAACTACGGCACGCCAAGCTTGCCACAGTTATTGGAATTTTGTCAGTACCGTTTTTGATTGGCCGCCGTGTGCTTTATCAGTCCAATGGAAAATCACTTTTGCAACCAGTTGCATATACAACCACTAATTAAAAAAAGTAACATGTGAAGTTAACTGCATTTTATTTTTACATTATTCAAGAGCTTTCTTTGAAGTATTTAGTAGGTCTTATGATATCTTAAGATATCTTTGAAATGTTGTTGCATGCATCGGTTTGTTTCTCTGTTTTTGCTGTGGCCCTGTTTTAACACTCTCCTGCCCCCACGCACCATTCTAAAAAATGTTAGTAGTTGGTTATTTTGCCTGTTCCCAAAAAGCTCTTTCCTGTCAAAGTAGATGGTACTACAACACAAAATGTACACTAATCCGACACTAAGTGACAAAACGTACTTCTGGTTATAGGCAGAAGTCTTGCTTGCCAGACTATGTTGCACCTATTCCGCTGCAAGGCCCCTTAAGACCCTCTCCTGTGCAAGTCAGAGGATTTTACACTTGCGCATGCTCTCACTTCGTGTAGGATCTGGGTAACTATAATTTGGCATTTTTTTAATTAAATTGATGCACAACAATTTAGCTGGCACAGACATCTGTCAAATTCCAGTCTGATGTGAATAAGATGTGACAGCAGACGGATTGGGCTGTAATTGGAAGCTTTGGGAAAAACAGCTCTTTTATGCTGTGGTCCAGCTTCCTGTGCTGCAACTAGAAATCAGATTGTTTCTCAGTTATCAGTGTACAGAAGAATTATTTTATCTTATTACGCGGTGTTGGTAACTGTGAAATGTTTCATCTACACTGTGGGCAGGGAGACGGGGTCAGTAGTTCAAATCCTAACTATATTTCAATTTCAAGCATTACGCTCATCAGCTAGAAATTTCTTATATGTTTTAACAATGCATGTTTGACCTTATCAGGCATCATAGATTAGACATTGGTTAAAGGACCCATATCCTACATGTTTCTTAGGCTGTATATTTTTATAACACCTATGTCATTTAGGAGGTTATGATTACAGTTAGATATCATTTTTCACTATTTTTAACTTACCTTTATTGCTTTGACTTGAACAGGCTTTTTCGGTTAGGGTTGTTTTTTTTTTCATGATATGGGCCCTTTAACATCAAACTTGTGCAAACATGCCCACCACTCATAGTCCTCTGTCTTATCAAGTTTCTGATCAGTGCCAAACATTGGTCATCATTATTTGAGCGATTTTCAGGTTTACTTTATGCTGACGGTTGCACTGCAAAGGTTTGGGAAGTGCTGGTCTCTAATATGTTTTCCACCCAACTTTTATCATGGATATTATACTTTATACTTTTGTGTGTTGTTTCTAAGAGGCAGAAAAAGTAGCACGGGTTCATTTATAAAGCTATTCAAACTAGAAGTGTCAGTAGGAGTTGTGTGCCAGAATTTCTGAGCATTGTAACGTTCGTCTGAGACTGAACGCACAAAATGAGATTCCAGAGTTAATTATTAATCAGTGAGATCAAACATCCCTAACATTGTCAAATTTAGCATTTGATTGCTTCCGTTTTCAGCTGTACAGCAGACATGAATTAATGCTGTGATTTTTCTGCTGTTCGGACATTGAAACAGTAGCATGCTCAATGAATTGGTTACAGTATTGGTAGCATTGCTTTTGTTAGAAAGAAAGCTCACTGTTGCAGCTATCACTAATAGACAGTATACTGTAGGTTATGCAGGTTGAGAATTTTCTCTTGTGGTTTGCGCTCGGAGAGTTATAAACGTATTTGTAGATTTGCTGTGCCACCGGTGTTCTGAAAGAGGAAATCGATGAGTCCAGTAAGGTCATGGACAGAGTATTTGGATATGAGCTGATATGAGTTGCAGCAACAGATGTCTTCACTTTTCCTTCAGCCCGATTTTTGTCACCTCAGACGTTTTCGTGTTTACAGTGACTAATGAGAGTAAGTCTGATGAGACTCTCGGTATGACTGAAATGTCCCAGTATCTGAAGAGTAGAATCTTAATGTCTATTTGAGGATTAAACACTTTAGATGTCTCCTTCTTATCGCCACCACTGTTATCTGTTCTGACTCAGTTTCTTTTTGATTGAGTATCTCACATGAATCCATTCTGTTTATATCTTAATCATTTAATTATGCCGAATGAAAAAAAATGAGGGGAATTCCTCTTTAAAGGAGTAGCTCAGTTATACATGAGTAGCTCAGTTATACATGCTGATGTTAACAATGAATGAAGACTAATAGTCACTATTTAGCACAGTTTTTTATATATACGTAATGTTATTCTACAGAAGATGCATCAAGAGCCTTCAAACCTAAGAGTTCTTGTATAAGTCAACGCTACATAAAAGCTTCATAGTATTTCAATTGAAGGAATGATGAATGATTTATAGTAGTTATATAAGATAAAAAACCCTCACATGTGAATAACGTTCAGGGGTTAAAGACCACCCATGAATGACTATAGCCTGCTATCTAGACAGACAGAGATGCTGCTTTGAGCAATATTGGCATGTAGGCTTCAAACTTTTGCCAGCTCACATACACAGACCTGTGTGAATGACCAGCATTTGTCAGCTTGTTCAAAAAGTCATTTCTGTTCAAAAAAGGCGTTAAAGGGCTTATAATGAGGTTGAAATGGTCTAGATGTGGCTATTTAAATATGAAAAGGTTCCTTAAGGTTTGGTCAGGGGTCTTGTCGTCAGCATTGCTGGTGAAGTGCCTTGTGCATGTTCAGACAACCTCTATTACAACCTTCTTTTCAACTAAAGAAAGCTTTAAAATCGTTCTACGTGCTGCTAATATGCACAGGGCTTTTTTTCCAAAGCTACATTCACAATGATTAGCATTATCTGTGACACTGGCAGTCTATTTGCATCTAGAAGTGCGTGAAGTGCAAAAATATCCGCTCACCATAGACACTATGGTGGAAAAGAGCTAGCAGAGCCACATTTAAACAGTACTTTCAAGAATTTCAAGTAAAGGGAATTTTTACTGAACATCCCACGCATTTAACTGCTCTCGATCCACTTCAGCGGATCTAATTATTGTCTTTTTAGAAAGAGCAGTTGCTGACTGTTTCTTAACTATTCACAATATTACAATGTGCTCAGAGAGGCATACTGTAACTTATTGTGTAATTTATCACTGTAATGATAAGTAATGTTATATTGGCCGGCTCTTATTACACCTGATCTCTAATACATTTCAAATATCACAGAACACTTTCAGGGGCTTCTCAGAGAAGCCCAAGTGTTACGGCACGTCTGTGTATTTTTTACATGACCTTATTAATGTTTAATGTGCAGTTTGTCAGAAGTCAGAAATGACATTCTTAGACGGACACTAGAACAGCATATCACGTTCCTTACTTTGTTTTTGAAGCGTTTTGAAGAACTTGAGCCTGACCCTTGTTTGCCGCACACCATCGGCACACAGGGACTGATGAGAATAGTGAACTTGTACAGATGTGAAATGTTGCATTGCGGTGAGAAGTGGGGTGGGTCTAAGTTAATATGAGTACTGATGAAGACCTCCTGTACTTTAAGGCTGTAGTCATAGTTAGTATGTAGTAATGAAATGTAACCGTTCTCTGCCGATGAGCTGGAAAGGTGCATTCGTCTTCCTGTGTTGTGCTTCACGTGGCCTTTAGTTTTGTACCGAGAAAAGTGTGAGCTATTTTCCAGTGTAGCATATATGTGTGATCTTTCTGTTCTGCTTTACTCAGTACTAAAACACACTGTGTCCCAAAACATTGCCTCTTGCATAAAACACCTGTGACAACCGGATCCACTCGCAGAGACCAGAATGATGTATTAACCCTGTATGAACAGCCCTTTAGATGCTAACATTAACAATTAGCCATGCAGAAACGTGCCTGTTGTTACAAACGACTGTGGTTTTACAACCTCCTGCTTTTATTCATTGTTTTGGAACCACGTAATGGTTTGTAGAGACCTGAAGGCAATTGCTTTCAGGTGGCACTAGATCCATAAGCAGATTTCACAGCCGTTCCTGGGGGAATATGAGTTTTTGATTCCATCATATACTTATCAAGGTATGTCATTAACTCACCATTAGATTAGAAATAGGTACAATGGACACTCTTATCCATGTCTCCCTTGTTTGCTGTAAAATTTAGTGACGAATTGTCATTAAATGTTAAGGTTAATGGTTTTGTATTTATGGTTTATTGCACATTTTTTGTGTATCCACTAAAAATTGTTAATGAAGTGTTTCTTCTATAATTACACTTGAGACCTTTAGGTGTCGTTAGGACTGCCACTGTGTTGGCGTTTGTTGAGTCATATGGGCTGAAACAGAGAAGACTCGAAAGTAAACATTCTCACAACTTTGCATATGCTGGTGCGTTGTTTGAGCTTGTAGAGTAGCCCTCTGCTTTGCCTGGACTCTTTTCCAAGGAAACAGGTTTATGTGAAAGATTTGTTTTATCCGCACGTTGTTGTTTAGTGGATTTTTCACTTTGGAAGCTCACATGTTCTTCACATTCTCACTCTGAGGTCTTCAACAGTTTGACAGTTCAGTGCCAGGTGTTAGAGACAGGCCTCTTCCATCACAAACAACATTATAGTTGAAGAACATTCTGATGTTGAAACATTACTGACATTTTCCCCCACAAAAATTCTCTGTTCAGAGTGAGGTAGTGTTCAGCTCCTGCTTAAGTAGGAGTTTGGAAAAGGTTTGGCATGGCTTTGGAGAAGCGAAGGGCATTTTAGGATGATCCCATGGTGAAGTGTCGATTCTTTACTTGTATTCCGACCCTTGAGCCAAAGCTGGTGATTGGCTCTGGGAGTTGGACGCTGCACTTCTGTGATGAGGTGAGTCCATATAAGGAATGACCCCCAGTCCAGGAAAGCTCTTTCTCCTTGAGATGAGAATATGCATCTGTATCCAAACAGTAAGAGTGAGTTTATTTTTATCGTACTGGTGTTTTAGCACTGTGGGTGATATGCTGGAGATATGCTACAGTTTGTATGGTGTGATTTGACTAAAGATGCAGTAATTTGAACAAAGCTGTAATATTTGTGATGTCAAATAATACCTTAAATGTGAATGATTGTGAAGTGGCCAGTAGGCTTAATGTAGTCATTAGGGATGCATGATAATATCAGAATTTTATTGGCATCGGCTGATATGTGTTTTAAATCATCCCAGCATGGGACAAACGTTTCGTATTTCAAACCAATATTTGTTTAGTATTTATTGTGCTCTGGAAAAGCAAACGTAGGTCACACAGGGACTAAAATATATTAATTTCATTTGTAAATAATTGTTGCTTTATTGTAATACCAGTCAAGAATTTCTGCATTTTATAAATATGTATGTGTCTGCATTGACAAACTTGTGGATAGTAAGTACATCAGTATCTCTCAGGGCTGGTGTATATTAGCTTTACAGTGTGTGTGTCTGTCAGTGAGAGGTGCTAGCTTGGCCTCCCACAGCTAAACAGCTGCCTCTGGAGTGCATCTCTGTCACTCTGTGTGTGTGTGTGTGTGTGTGTGTGTGTGTAGGCACGTGTATATGAGTCTTTGAATGTGTATATGTTAGGGTCAAATATCCAGAAAACGTACCCATCCCTCTCGTCCCAGAACAACAGAGCAAACAGCAACTGATGCAACGTGTGTTATCTTGTGTGCACTTTTCGGATCCTGTGTGCTCTCTGTGTCTGATGACGCAGGTGGGGGAGGTAGGTTAACAGCTCACAGGACAGGGGCCCTGATTGGCTGGAGAGGGCCCTCCCTCTGCCCTTAATAGCTGCCACTCACCTGCAGGAGTAAAAGCTACTCTTCTCCCTCCTGCTGTCAACGCGGAGCCCTGTAATCTCACTGTGAGTACCTGAATATCAGAAACTTCATTCACACTCTTAACTGACCACACGCACCTCATACTGATTTTGGCTTTGTATGTGCACGTCAGCATTGTTCCCACATCTGTGATTTTGTGTATGCAGCTGTGTTTTTTACGTCCGTAAAAATGCTCTTTTCTGTCCTCTGAGGGGGTATTTGTGTTCCTGTGGTTGACTGTGAGCGTGGGATATTAGTCCTTTTAACTTGGAAGAGTGTTTCTCCTGTCGTAAAGGGCAGTAGCTTGACCCAGCTGCCCCACATTCTTTGCAGAGGCTCATCCTGAGCATGCTCGGGTTCTTTTTGTTTGTTGTTTCATGTTGCATTTTGTGCTGAAGTCATTTTTGAAGGCAGAAGATTGCATTCAGCAAATGTGGTTGGAGATAAAGACGAGAACAGGAAATGCTAAGTGTTTTGGTTTAGTGACACATTCATTAAACTGCAGTAAGACTGAGTAAAACTGGCCATTTCGGCTTTAAACGTCCTGTACGTCGTATCAGACTGGATTTGTACAACCTCTAAAGTGTGTTCTTCTCAGATGTGGATCTTTAAAGTGATAAACCAGCATTTTGCAAATCATGTTTATAATTCAGATGGATGATTAAAATAATAATAAAAGCCTCGTGTGGTCCCAGCGCTTGCGTGAAGCAATTGGAAAACCACTGTGTTCACTGGCAGGGCTGGTTTAACAGGCTTTGGTATCTGTTAAACTTCATCAAGTCATTCAGTGAACTTGGTGAGTCGTGCTGTGTAGTCTGTGTAGCCATATATTAAGTAAGTGATATGTAAAACAAGATAAAGTGTTGCAATCTGGTATAAACTGTGTATAAAATTTTAGAAAG
Source organism: Brachyalestes nurse (assembly GCA_037974405.1). Classification (NCBI taxonomy): domain Eukaryota; kingdom Metazoa; phylum Chordata; class Actinopteri; order Characiformes; family Alestidae; genus Brachyalestes; species Brachyalestes nurse. The sequence continues at coordinate 17,595 of JBBPCY010048998.1, forward strand.
AAATGAGTATGTATCGTCGAAGACAACGCAGAAGCAGATTTGTCCTTGTTCAGAGATGAACTCTCTTTTAGTTGACACACGCGCCTCAGACTCAGTGGAAAGTTTTGTAGCTTTCCATAAATGTGCATCTCCAGGTTTGGAACAATTCCGGCCATACTCATTAAACCTATCAAAGAGGGCTTTGTGTGAGGATGAGGAGAACTGTGGGTAATTTGATGTATGAATGCTTTGGCAGAGTTTTCTTATTTGCTGCTGCATAAAGTGTTACATAATGCTGTTCTCCTCACTGGCACTGAGGGCGGGAGGAAAGTCTTTCTAGTTGCCCAATAGTGTGTCATTCTTTTGCAACCTTTAGTACTGAACCAGAGCCCAGAGATCTATTGGGCTTTAAAGTGCCTTGCATCCTCTGGGGCTGGGTATTCTTCAAAACTGGGCAATATAGAAATCCGGATGGCCTAGTGGTTAGGGTGTTGGCCCTGCAATCAGAAGGTTGGGGTTTGAATCCCAACTTCAAGGGTCACCACTGAGGAACCCTTGAGCAAGGTTCCATCCCCACATGCTGCTCCCTGGGTGCCCCTCATTGGCGGTTAAATTGCGGAGAAAGAATTTCACATTGTGCTGTGGTGTGTTCATGCATGACTGTAAGGGTTAATAAATTAAATGAAATTATGCCAACACTGACTTTGATGCCAAATACTGGATGATGCTGAAATGTAGATGTGGCTTAAACCAGAAATGGGTGTGAGGTGTCAAAAGGATATTTACTGGCTAGAATGGATTATTCACGAAGCTCTGGCCTAGGAGTCTCCAAAATGGCAGGTATGGGGTGTGTTCCCAGCATGCTGTGGTTAGTCCTTACCAAAAATAGCTTAAGAATGGACAAAGTGAACCAGCGTCTGAGTTATGGGTGACCAAGGCTAATTGACTGATGTGAGGAGTGAAGGAAGAGAGAGAGAGATGGATGGATAGGTAGAGAGAACATGTGTCTGACTAGTGTTGGGTTTTTAGGAAAGCCTGTATGCTTCTGATTGACTACTCTTACAGCTCCTTTGGACCTGAACTAGATACACACAGCAACGACAATAATATTCTAGCTCTTATGACCATGGTGACACTCTGTTTGTATCCATAAACACATGGTCTGTGTTAAACACAGGGTCTCCGCATATACTTTCCTTATCTATCACTTGTCCTCTCTTGTCCTCTCTTCTTAATTTGTTAATTCTGCAAAATATATCATTTATTAATCGTTATCCAGATGCAGGCCTCTGTATTACTGGTATCCTCGAAAGCTGCCGTATGTAAATGTGCATCTATGTTGTTTGGGTGTTTGGATTCATCAAAACATTTATGTGATTGTGATGCGTGCATGTTTAGTCATGCTGCTATATTGTATCTGCAAAAAGGTAACTTTACAGGAGAAGAAAATTGTTCTTTACTTCTAATGTGCGTTAGTGTAAAGCATTTCTTTAGAACCAATAGAAATGGTCCCAAGTCACTTTGGACCATTTCTATCGGTTCATTCATCATGAATGTTTCACACTGTGTGAAAGTTTTTAATGTACTTTTAGTGAATAGTCACATGTAAAGAAATGCAAAATAAGTACACATATGCAAATATGCAAATTTCAGTGCACAATCTTTTTATATATTTGTATAAAATAATTTATATAGTGTTATACAAGTCATATCTCAAGCTCAATATATAGCAGTATAATCACTCACATGAGGCTGCTGGCCTGGATTTTGTCCTTCAGAATGTGAGCTCAGGCTGTGTTTTGATCCATGGATGTTTATCTATGGATGTGTCTTATCTAGTTTGTTGAATTTTGTCCATGTGGCTGCGTTGCTGTTTCAACTGGTTTTATGTGTTGGGGTTTGTTTTGATGTCCTTGTGGGCGTCGTGACCAACTCACTGACCAACTTTCCTGTGCTCTTGTTTGCAGTCAGTGTTTCCCCTTGTTTGACTAAGAAGAGCGCTCTCTCCCACCGGTCTCTGCCTGTGAAGTCCTCTCTTCTGCTTATATGTCATGGACCGTATGGAGCTAAGGCCAGTGTGCACTGAGGGGGATGATGACAGTGCAGACGAGCGCTACCCCACGCCCACCGACTCTGAGAAGACCCCCATGAACAGGTGAACAACACAGGACCCGGACACATACACACCTGTTCCCCAGGCCACTGTACTTGCGCACCTTTCTGTTAATCGTCTCTCGGACGCATGGCTAAATACTCAGATGCCATTTTTTTACAGTTTAGTGCTTTACAGAAGCGGTGAGGCTTTGTAGTAAAATCATAGCATACATGAACATGTTCCATTAATAATCAGAATCAGAGTATGGTTTATCAGTCATGTAGCATCACTAAAAAACAGTGTAGCAGCAACCTTATTCAGTCATACTGTGATTTACCATTAAACATTAAATAAAAGGCCCATGGCTCATACTGTGATTTTTATTGCTATTCACAATTTGACCATAGTATCAGTCCTCTCTTTTCTTCCATAATAACCTGCTATCCGTTTCATTTATAGCAGCCAGTTTATGGACGAGGAGGAAGCAGAGAGCCAGAAGTTCCTTGCAAATGGAATGAAAAAGAAGAAATTTGAGGAGTATGATGAAGAATGTGTAAGAACACTTAAGTCATTTCATTGTCATGATGGTGTAAAGTAATTCACAGGATGCAGTAAATAGGCTCTGTGTAGCCTCGGTTTGTGGTAATGCAACCTGGAGGTTTTGTGCTGCCACTCCTAGTATATCCAGTCCTTTACATAACAATATTTACAGAACTCACCTGTAAATAGGGGGCTAAAGTGCACTGGTGCATCATTCTGACTGGATTATTTTTGCAACGTCAAATTATATTTAGTTTCGAGAACATTATGATTTAAAAAAGGCTGAAGAAAGTTTCAAATGCAAAAGTGAAAAGCTTGTCAGTATTTCTCTACAAATTGTCAAGTTTATATTTTTAATGTTAGTGCAAAAATTAAATTTACCCTCTCTTTCTTTCTCTTTCTCTCTCTCTCTCTCTCTCTCTCTCTCTCTCTCTTCCTCTCCATCCCTCTCTTTTGCTCATTCTCTCTCTTTCTTTCTCCATCCCTAGCTCTCACTCTTTCTTTCTCATTCTCTTATGCCCTCTCTTGTTTCTCAGCAGTGCATGGATAATTGTATACAAACTACTTCTCTTGCACAAAGAAAGAGAGGGGCACCAGGCGTATGTGGGAGCGCTTCTTAATTGGTCATGGGTTGTGTTGTTTTCTCAAACAGAAAAATAGATAACAGAAAATGTATTTGTGAAAATACACTTCAGATATACCTGGGTAGTCCTAAACTCTAGGATTAACATAAAAAGCAACGATCTCTGGCATTCAGTCTACTCTTTTAAATTAATAATGTCTTGACATATGTTTATATTTACAGATTTTAACATGTGAACTCTTTCCAGTCTGCCCATTCTTTCTATTTTATCTATCTATCTGTTTGTTTGTTTATGTATTCATTCATTCATTGCCAAGGATTCGTGTATCCAGTCATTGATGTTAAATCTAAAAACTTTTTATATAATTGCTTCAGAGGTCTGTGGTAGAGATTTTCTTTCAATTTGTAATGAAATGTTGGGAGTTAAGTGCACTCTAAGTAAAGTGCACTCTAAGAAAACAGCGGGTCAGATGTGCCACCATATTCACTTTAACTTCATCACAAGAAAAACCTGCCTGATGAACTGAGGTAAACAGTTTTATGTTTTAAGGAAAATGGAGCTGCTAAAATGAACAGTAAGGGCAGATCCATGGTAGGAGTCCCTTTTGTGACTCATCAGTGTACAAAGATATTTATGTAGTTTTTTTAGGTGTTGCCCTTCAACAGTGATGGTTAGTGCAGAATAATATTTGTATGTAATCACAATAATTAATTGCTAAATGTGTATTAGCATTTATCTTGTTTTTAAGCACAGTTTTATATGTTTCTAACATATAAGCATGTTAAGAATGAGTAATGTCAAACAACATCAAACTGTTAATGACAGATGAGTAAATCCATTTATATTTATCACCTCATATACCTCATATGTGGTTTTTGCTATTAGCAAATGTTCTGTTAGTGTATATCATACTCCATAGATTTACTTTGTACTATTTAAATGATTGCTTAATAATATAATGGATAAAATGGATAAAAGTGTCTGCCACATACATATAATGTACTGTAATAGACTACAGTATCCATAATATTTAGGAACATATTCTCCAGGTTAAAATGATGTGTTTACAATGTCTTTTCTGTGTATCATGATGCCACAAAAAGGACTGTTCTGTGCCAGCACACACTAATGCTGCTTAAAGGCAGGAGAAAATGATTAAAGGGTAAAAGGCCAGAGCATCTGAATGTATATCTTGGTTTGATTGGGATAATGTAGTGTAATTCTTCAGCTTACCAAGACATTTTGGTCGACGTCATGCTTCCAACTTTGTGGACCCAGTTTGGGGAAGAACATTTTCTATTCCAGCATGACTGTGTCCCAGTGCACAAAGCAAGCTCCATAAAGACATGGCTGGATGAGTTCAGTGTGGAAGAACTTGACTGGCCCACACAGAGCCCTGACCTCAACAACATCCAACATCTTTGAGATAAACTGGAACGGAGATTGCGAGTCAGGCCTTTTCCTCCAACATCACTGCCTGACCTCATAAATGATCTATGGAATGAATAGGCACAAATTATCACAGAAACACTTCAAAATCTCGTGGAAAACCTTCCAAGAAGAGTGGAAGCGGTTATAACTGCAAAAAGGGGACAGACTCCATATTAAAGTCCATGTATTTGAATGGAATGTGATTCAAGTATCAGGATGAAAGTACTCACTCCAGTGGGCATAGGGGGTTCCTGGGGAGACATAGGGGACAAGAAAACAAGTTTTAACTGAGAGACACAGAGTACTGGGCGGACCTGGAGCACTGCAGGCAGCTGGAGCCAGTAGGTGATATGGTTAATCTGGTACGTTTTCTTCATGTTCTAATGGACTGTTCCTGGTGGCAGATGACGTATGTAGGTTGTGGGAAAGCTCAGCTCTGATGAGGTAGCGAGCCTAGGAACACTGTCGATCCACTACAAAGCATCTCTGGAAGTGCTCCAGCTGTTGGTTCCAGTTGTTGGTTGGTATCCGGAGGAGAGGCTACAGGACGAATAGATCAGACAGCAGAAGTCCTTCCAAAATCCTGCAGTGAACTGAGGCCCTCTGTCCGAGGCAATGTCCTTGGGGAACCCACGCAAATGGACTACATGCTCTAACATAATTTCTGTGGTGGTCACCAGATGCACAGCCTTGGAAAACCACAATTGTGATGATGATGTCTTTTCCGTCTGACTCCGGCAGACCGGTGACAAAATCCAGTGACCAGAGTCGATGAGGAACCGGAAGCAGGAGGAGATGGCCTGTAGAAGGTTGATTGGATATCTTCGCCCTGGCACACACCGCACACGCCTGGACGAAGATTTTAATATCTTCAGCCATCCAAGGCCACCGAAACACCCGCCGAATGAATGATGAGTTCTTTTATTCCCTGGGTGGCCGGCAACGGCGGAACAGTGCCCCCAGCAGAGAACATCCAGATGCACAGGGGATGGCACGAATAGCAGTCTAGGCGGGACATCTGCCAGTGGACTTTATCTTCCAGCTCCCATCTCAGTGGTGAAATGGGGGGTTGGGAGGCGAGGACAGGGGACAGGATCCACCTGCAATGGTCTCGGATTCAACTGCTTCATGTTCTGGAAGGTAAGAAGATTTTGTTGATCTGTCCAGACCACAAACGGCTCACCGCCGCCCTGGAGAAAGCTACGTCGTCCAGAAGCCACACTGTTGCAAATGACCATTTTATGGTGCTGCAGCAGAATTGACACTGTCCACTAGCGTCACTGTAGAGCTTCTAAGGTTTAATAGCGCTTTTGTGTAAAAAAATACTGAGCTTTAAATGGCACCTACAGACACACAATATTACTGACAACATGTTAACAGACACTCTCATCCTCCACAACCTTTTGTAGGGATGCTCTGCTTTGTGTCACATGGCATCAAAGAGCTGTAAAACATTGTAACATTACCGTGAGAAGCATGGGAAAACTCCATTGGTTTTCAACTCCATGGGCAGTTTATAATGCCACATAGAACCTGGACTCAGAACACCAGACATAACACAGTTTTTGCTCTGTTATCATAAAAGGACTCCTGGTCACAGCAGGTCCATGATAGGATTGAGTTGATTATCAAATAGTACATCCGTTTTGAAATGTTTGATGTGTATATTGGCATTTTAATGTACTTTGTGTAGAAAGAAACATAAAAGAGGATTGTCTTTTAAAAAGTATTTTAGTTAAAAACATGAACACTTTGGGCAGTGTGTTAGCCTTGTGTGTTACCCTCTGAATACACCGCGTGTAAAGATTAAATGAGCTAACCAAAACTTGTGTGAAGCTCTGATGGCCAAGAGGTTAAGGCGTTGGACTCAAAATCCAATGGGGTTTCCCTGCGCAGGTTCGAATCTTGCTCGCAGTGGCGTTACAATGCATTACGGAGAACACACTCACACGTATTTGTTGCTACTCCAATGAAGGTTGTAAGGCATGCTCCTGGAGACAGTTGTTATGCGACTCAAATGTATTGCCAAAAGGCAACCCCAAAAGTCTTCCAGGAAAGTTTGTTGCAATTCTTGGTAGCCAAAAGCACATTAAGAGCCCACTTGATGGCCAACAGCTTATGGTCCCCTACCCTGTAGCGCTGCTGAGTAGGGTTAAACTTTCTTGAGAAACTGCACCCACATCGGACTCCTACACCCACATCGGAGGCCTCCACCTCCACAACAAACAGTTTTTGGATGGAGGAGAATGAGATCTGCATTGAATGGCTGCATTGGTGTCTTGGTGTGCTTTGTGAGAGCGGTAAGAGGCGCCGCAACTGAACTCAAGTCCCAGATGAAGCATCCATAGAAAATAGCAAATTCCAGAAAACGTTGGATCTCCTTAAATGTTTTTGGTAGGGGGAAATTACGCACAGCTTACAGCTTCAGGGAGTCCATGGCCACACCCTTATCAGAGACTAACAAACCCAAGAATGTGGTGGAGTGCTCATGGAAAGCGCATTTCTCCAACTTACAGTACAGTTGGTGGGTCAGCAGCGTCCGTAGAACCACCCCTACATGCTGGGAATGTTCTTCTGAGGTCCTTGAGTATTTAAGGATATCATCCAAATATACATACACTCAGTGTCCTAACATGTCTCATAGCACATTGTCGATAAACTAAAAACAGCTGGACCGCTGCATAAGCCAGAAGGCATAACAAGGGTTTCATAATAGCCAGTTATCGTAATGAAAGCAGTCTTTTAGTCATCGCCCTCTCTGATGTATGCCAGGTTATATGTGCTCCGGAGGTCCAATTTAGTGAAAATAGTGCATCCAGAGAGGGTGGTGTTAGTGAGTGGAAGAGGGTGACTATTCTTCACTGTGATTTTATGGTGCCCCCAATAGTCAATACAGGAGCGGAGGCCACAGTTTTTTTTTCCTCAAAACGAAAAATCCTGCGGCTGTGTGGAAGGAAAAGGGCCAGATGGTACCCTGACAGAGCCCCTCAGTGACAAACTCCTCCAAGGTGCATTGCTCCCCTGCAGATAGAAAAAATAATGGCTACAGGGTGGTACCGTGCCTGGCAGGAGGTCTATAGCCAAATCATACTGCGGATGAGGAGGCAGCTTGTTCGCACACTTTTTGCAAAATACCTCTGCCAGGTCATGATGTGGGAGGGGAAGTACCTCCACATTAACTTTGGGGGCCTTGGACTCCCCTGAACATGTCTTTGCCTTCGCCTGGAGAAAGAGCTCCTGACAGGTCAGGTCCCACTGAAGAATTCAATTAGAGTCCTAGAAATTATCGGCTCATGCCGGAGGAGCCAAGGATATCTTAAAAGGATATGATAATAGGTGAATGAAGTAATGTAGAATTGAACTGATTCGAAGTGATCAGAGATGGTGAGGGAAGGTCTGGTGGCTGATTATCGGACAGCATGATGATGTTTGGGGGAGGCATAATAGACTGTCTGTCCCTCTCCTCAGGGGTCAGAGAGGCATGCCCTAACTGCATGGGTTCTCTGGCTTTGGAGTGGCCCACAGGAGGAGGTGAAGAACCAACTGATGGTAGATCTGAAGCCGGGGGGTAGGTGTCAACATCGTCTTGGTCCAGGTGGTGGTTGGAGGCAGGGTGGAAGGAGCTGGCTTTGGGTGGGAGCTCATCCTCTGATTGATCCTAAGGCAAAGTTTAATCTATCAAGAGTAGAGGGGAGCTCTTCTCAAGGTCGCCCTTCATCTGGCCAGCCAGCTCTTCATTAAACGAGGTCCGGAGTGCCGAGTCCCCTCACACAGTTGGAACATCTAAAGTACGGTACTCTGCAGTATAACGGCTCACGGACTGGTCACTCTGCCGTATGCGGTAGAGATGGGACTCTCCACCTCTCTATCAGGGCATTAAAATTTGGCCCTGAGTTGGTGGGTGAATTCCGGAAAGGAATATGCGATGTCAGAATCCGTCCCGAGGAACATAGTGGCCCACTCTGCTGGCTGACCGTTCGGTGGTATAGTGCGATGGCTGAAACTCAAAAATGAGATTTAGATTAATTAGAAAGGTATCACACTCCCCCATCCCATTAATCTGCTAATGAAAGTTTTCGTTTTGGTAGTTGAAGGTGTAGGGGGAAGAGATTGGGCTGCCGTCTGTAGAATAGAGTGCTCAGTAGACAGAGCTTGATAGGCTTCCTTGAGAGTCGTGAGAGTCATAAACTACTCGTGCAGTGCTCGTCTTAAACTTTTGAATTCTTCTGTGGAATTGGTTGGTCTGTCAGTCACAAATGTCATGTGACCAGATCTGTATGTATTTAGGGTCATTTGGGAGACAGGTAGGCAAGTTTGTGTTGAATTTCTGAGAAGTACAGGATGTGCTTAGGCAGCTTCTGGTGGAAAAAATAGGACATATTAGTCATAACTGTATGCCATCTAGAAAAATAAAATGGACCAGTTGTGACAAGATGAATTTGCCAATGAAATTGGCAGTGGAAAGGCACTGGGACTGTAAAAGGGTGGGAGGGTGGCTGTGTCTAAAACTCTACCAAGCCAAGAAACTCCTCTCTGTTAAAGGAGTCAGAAACCTTTCCGTAATCCATGAGGAGAGAGATCGTGATGTTATTTATTCAGTCACAAGGAGCATTCAAGATGCACAGATTTAATGAAATGTGAAAGCTTTTACTATTTGGGCTACTCTCTGATCACATATCAAACTTAAACTAAGGTAGAAAAAAGATCTAATATTGTGTTTTTGATCACACAAACACATGAACAGGGAAGCCAGTCCAGCCTTTCTGTCACCAGATATGGTAGTGGTTTGACCGGTCAATATGTTTTTTGATTTTCTCAAAATTGCTTTAATAATTTCATACTCACGCCATACTTATATCAAACAATTCCAAGTGATGCAGCCATTGTTGCAAGCATGGAGGCAACATTATTAAAGAAGCTTTGAATTCATGGGTTTTGGCGGGGTGTGGGCAAACAAATTGAACAAAAAATTGATTTTCTTTCTGCCTTATATTTAGTTAGGGCTTTTCAAGCATAGCTACTTATGAACCTGAACAGAAGAATAGATTAATCAAAGACCAAGATAAATGATTGTCTATAATACCAGTGTATTTATTTCCCCGGTGTTGGTTGTTGGCAGTTTACACCCACAGTCTGAATCTCCCTTGCTGTACAGCACTGAGCCAGAATTGTATCCACACTGCAGCAATCAACAAGAGAGACGTGTGACATTGTCAAGATTCAAGCTGGCAGTGGCGGTGTTTTCTTTTTAAATTGTATTTTTTTTGTCCACCAGAGTCCATAGATGGTATATAGATTTTGACAGAATTCCAAGGCCTGCATTGACCTTGCTGGGAGATGCTAAATACAGGGTAAACCATAGATATGTGCCATGGGGAAGGAGCATACAGAAGTAACAAATGGCCTTTGCATGGTGGTGGTTCACTGAGTTGCTTGAAAAACACCCAGTGATGATAAAAACTCCTTTAAAACCTGTCATTGTGAGCTTGTGATAGCCTACATTAATACCAGATTTATTATACCTAAAAGAGGTGAAATATTTGTAAAAATACACCTGTCAAACTTCGTTGGTTGAACATGCTCAGTTCTGGAGGCATATATCATGCCCGCAAAATGCTGTCTATGCCCAGCTCTAGTGTCATTTATAAGTTGCTATAAACCCATGTACTCTGACCAGTAACACGGTTCTAAAAAGCTCTCACTGTGTTATTTATTCATTATTTTAAAATAAGTGTTCATTTTAAATGTTCCTTTTCACCTTCCTTATTTGTTCATTCATTAAACTAGATGGTTGTAACACTGACATATTTTGTGTTGTTCTTCTAGGGCCTGTTGCACCAAGAGGCCTTAATCCAGATGCTGTTGACATTGTCATTATTAGCTAAGGCCATTTTTCAGAGATTATATGTTAATGTGAAAACGTGGACAAAAGTATTGGGACGCGCCTTAATTATTGAATTCAGGTGGACCCTTCCTTTCAGTAAAGGGCAATCTTAATGATTCAGCATACCAATACATTTTGGACAATCCCATGCTTCCAACTTTGTGGACACAGTTTGGTGAAGAACCTTTTCTATTCCAGAATGACTGTGACCCAGTGCACAAAATAAGCTCCATTAAGACATGGTTGGATGAGTTCGGTGTAGAAGAACTTGACTGGCCCGCACAGAGCCCTGACCTTTGGGATGAACTGGAACGGAGATTGTGAGCCAGGCTTTCTCGTCCAACATCAGTGCCTGACCTCAGAAATGCTCTACAGAATGAATGGGCACAAATTCCCACAGAAACTCCAAAATCTTGTGGAAAGCCTCCCGAGAAGAGTGGAAGCTGCTATAGCTGCAAAGGGGGCCCAGCTCCATATCAAAGTCTATGCATTTGAATGCAATGTCATTAAAGTCCCTGTTGGTACAATGGTCAGGAGTCCCAATGCTTTTGTCCATATAGTGTGTGAAAGGGTCACATTTGTTAAGTACCCTGGATTACTAAATGGAACTGTGCATACTTGCCAACAGATGCCACCAAAGTAAACTTACCAACAGTGAAGCTTCTAAATGAATTAAATAATAGCCTGCTTAAAGTTATACTGATTAATAAATATAACAGCTTAAAGAAAAAGAGTAAATATGGGTGGGTTCAGGAGGACAGCACAGAGTAGAACAGCATTTTTCAGTCTTTCTGAACTCTGAGCCCTCCCAAGACTTATTTTGGGATTCGGACCCCCTCCCTCTTATCGCATCTTTGAAACACACCACAGCTCTTCACACTTCTCTGTGAGGGGGATGTGGAGTTTTGCTCTGGAACTGTGTCTCTGTAGTAAATGTGTGCTACGTTGATAGCTCTGATTTTTGTGTTAAATGAGTTTTTGATTGTATTGGGATATTTGCAAACACCCAACAGTACTTTCTGTACTTCTAATAAAATCATTGTAAATAAAACAATGCATGCTTTTTTGCATGTTTTGAAGAACAGCCTGAGACCCTCTGATTGACCCCCAGAAATCCTCAACAATTTAGGGAGATTTCTGGAAAAATCTTCAATCCTGTGAGCAGTGAAACTGGTTAAAATGAGCATTTGCTTGTGAAAAGAAGCTTAATTTGTAATTTAATAATGTTCTACTTTAGCTGAAACAAAACTGAAAATAAATTCCTCAGACAATGTTTTAGACTTCACTAGTTGGACAGATTCTTAAGAAGAGTGTGACTTAATCAAAAATGGTGGAATCGTTTAACATTAAACAAATTGGAGTTTATTTAATAAAAAAAGATGGGCTGTGAAAAGCTATGCGAAGTGACTGAACAAAGCCAAACTCTGTTAAATCTGGAAAAAAATAAAAATGCTGAGCTGATTTGAACACTGTTAAAGTTTCATGTCCATTTGTAACACAAAATGCTGTTTTTGGTGGAAGAAATTGCACAAGTACTTTTCATGCAAAATTTGTATGATCCTTACTTTAATCACAAATAACATCATGACTGTGAAGCTCTTTGATCACAGATTTAAAATCACCATTGCTGGACTTACCATAGAAATGGTTTATTCCCACTCTGAGGGCACTGTAGACCATGACAGAAGGAGTCTGACCAGAACTTTACTGCTAAGCTGGATTGAAATTCTCTACAGTATTATTAATATTCACAGGCACTGCAGAGGGCTGGTGCCTTGCCCAGGGTTAGACCCTCATAAGGATGAAGCGGTTACAGAAAAAAAACACTCCTGTTGTTATGATGTTATCACTCCTGTTGTTATTCACTCCATGTCATGACTGTTCTACTCTGTTTTGCCAGGATCTTCCTCATCTATTTGTATGTCTCTTGCTCATCTTCCATGCTCGTTTCCCGTTTTCATTACATTATGTTACATAAACATTTTTTGGCAGACACTTTTATCCTTACAATACTTACAATATTCAAGTTTCAGGACAGCGCGGGAACAAGAAGAGTTTTATGTGCTACAATCATTATGTAAGAGTAGTGCAAGAAGATCAGGAGAGGTGATGCTCTCTGAACAGATGAGTCTTCAGGAGGTTTTTCAAGCTAGAGAAGGATTTTGCTGCTCTTTTTGGCAGCTCATTCCACTAGTGGGAAATAACGAAAGAGAAGAGTCTGAACTGGGTTTACTCTGTGTGTAGGGATGGCAGAGCCAGACAGTGTTCCTTAGAGGAGCGGAGGAAACGAGTAGGAACATGAGGCTGAATGATAGAATTAAGGTAACTGGGTGCTGTCCCAGGTGTCACTCTGTAGGCAAGAGTTAGTGACTTGAATTTAATTTGGGCAGCCATGATGTAGCCAGTGTAGGTCGAACTGTATACAACCTTTTGGGTTGGTTGAAGACCAGTCTAACTGCTGCGTTCTTAACCAGCTGTAAAGGTCTTCTCATGCAACTAGACCGACTAGGACAGCATTGCAGTAATTCATTTCTTTTCTGGAAATTGGGCCTGCCACCAGCACACTAAGGTCCCGTACTCTCCATAAATTCTGAGATAATGACAAAACCTTCCATATGATTATTTGTTTCATCACACAAGGCATAACCAAATTGCGACTGTAACAAGGGCTGCTATAGGCCCTTTTCACAAGAGCCAGAAATAAGCAGATGCTGGACACAAACAGTTTCCTCATTTCCTTACAGCCTCAGAAATATCAGCATCAGCAAAACACAGCATGATTTTCACTTCTTCTTTCATTGCCAAAACTGAAATCCAGGATGGTTGTAGTGTCAGGTGGCCTGTCTCCAGGGTGGCGCAGATGCAGAATTCCATTTTAAACTTTTATTTTTAAAAACACAAAGGCACGAGGGCCTAAACACAACAAAAACCTAAACACTGGTGACAGGAGTAAACTCGATCTAAAGCAGGAAATTGTGGACCGACACCAGGGTCCAACACAAACCGAACTAAATACACATACACTTAAATCTCTAACCAATGCAAACAAGACATTACTTAACATAAACACCAGAGAGCTGTAAATAAGGCTCAGACTCCCAGAACCCGGTGTACTCATGCAGGTGTCAAAATAAAAACTCAATAACACGGGAGTCCAAGTTGAACAAAGGATGTAAAGTGTCTGTGGAGCATTTCCTTCACAAATATCAGGGTAAGGTAATGTTAGCTAGTGTTATTGGAGCTTACATCTGTGTATTATCTTTCATATTTTCACATTTCATGTCTTACGCTGCATTCAGTCATTCTGCAGCGGTAAAATGATACATGATGATGCTATTTTTGATAACACAGTGAAAAAATATCAGTTTCTTGCCAGCAGCTTTTGAGGGGGGACATAATGTCTGTAAAAGGTCATTATTTTTGAATATTTGAATAGTTGCAAAAGCATAAACATGGAATAATTTATATTTTGTAATTTAATATATATAAATTATATACATATATCATTTTATCAGTCAGTTTTCAACTAATAAGCAAATAGTAAAATCCTTGGGAATTTTAAATAGTATTTTTGCTTAAAATGTTTATCCCTAGTCTGTGAACAAACTACTTGCAAAATCAGAAGCACAAAATCCATTGTCAATTGCAGTGGTTCATTCATTATTTTCGGCAGTCAGTATCAAGAAATAATAGGCCTTCGAATGTTGGGATGACTGTTTGGTTTGACAAAACTTTCTGCAGAATCCTGTGGAATGTAAAATAATTTATGATAATGAACTCCCTCTCCTGTTCTGTTACTTGACTATATCAGGTTACTTGTATTATGATACGCATTAAATCATAAAGTTTGCTGAGTTGCATTAGCAATTTCCTCCAGGATCAGTAACGCTTTCTATTTCTGATTCTGATTCATGCTTCGAGCTAAATAAATATATATTTGGAATTAGGGTAAAGACTTGTATTTCCACATTTTTTTTTCAGGTGCCCAGGTGTTGTTATTATTACAGATCCATGTATCTGAAAATGTCCGTCATGACAGTTTGATTAAATTAAAAAAATAATTTAAAATGTCCCTGTTAATGGTTTGATAAAATGAAAACTCTGCTACTGTACATCATCTAGCAGCTATAGAAAGTTCTCTTGAAAAGTTCTTTAAAAAAAAAGATGTTTTAGTTTATTCTTCTCCAGTAAAGTCTTTGAAAAGCTCTGCACAGTTTGTTATTGTAAAAGATAAGTCTGATTTAAAATGATTAATGGATTAACTGCCAACATAACCAGTAGATTACTTGGTGACTAAAATAAATTGTGACACTGTTAATCACAAAATATTTATCATTTATGTCTGTTGGATAATGGGATTTATATAATGAGAGGTCCATTAATGTATTACCAATTACTTCAGAAAAAAGAGTAGTGGAGCTGTCACATGTCTGACCAGTGTAGGATCAAAGATTCTGATCCACGCAAGAAATGATCAATTTTTCTAAAATTTCAAGATTCTTTATTTTCACATGCATTATCATACAAGCACAAACACAGGAAATAGTCTCTGTTCGAGACTATTCTCTGAATCTCTGTTCGAGCAGACTTGCAGTATGTCACCCTGACAGAGGGGGGTTTTATGACCCCACTTAGGCTCCAGAAGGACACAAGGTTTTTGTTTATCAAGACTTCCCCCTCTCCATGAATCCTTCCAGAGACACATACCCCCATGCATTCCTTTCCATACCCACCCAGACTGATTCCTTCCGAAAGAAGGGGAAAGGATTAGTTTCTGTGTTTCCACCATTACTGGAAGTTGTAAATGTGTTTCTTGGATAAGTCATCATGTGTTAAGTCCTCCCATTTTAAATAGTGAATATTAATTGATGTGCTGACCTCATAAGAGGAAAGCATAGCTCGTCTTCAAGTTTCTTCTTTTCCGTTATGATAAAATACATCAGGTGTTATATCATGTTTAGTCTTAAAAGAATCACTGAGTTATAATATTCATGTTTATACTATTATTTTTACATCAAGAAGTGTCCTCAGAAACATATACTTAGCAAAAGGAATGTGGAAAGAAGGGCCATTCTGCCTTAACAAAGCCATAAATCAACTCTGACAGCCATGTGGTCAGACAAAGGGACACTGATCTTTGGTTCAAAACTTACATTTCTGAACATGTATAAGAATGGGAATTGGGTTGAATACAAAAAGAGAACTTAAGAACTTAGAATAATGATGATTCATGCATTTTGAAGTTGGTTTCATTGAATGATTGTGAGTAATTAGACTGTGTATGTGACTTGGGCCATAGTTGGTAAACCTTGCCATTTTAGTATATCGTGTTGGGTGTCTACATGATCATTGGATCGCAACACAACCAAAAAGTGCGGGTTTGAGTGTCCAGTTATGAACGTGACGAGACTTCAGAAAGTGACTTCACAAACCCCCTTTGGGCTTGTCATTGGTAAAGTTGACAAGGATGGGCTCAGAAGCCCCCCCTCCCATGCTCTGTGGGACAATAAAGGTTCAGAGCAGAGGAGCAAAGTTGAGCAGTCCGGGGAGCAGAAGGGAAGCAACAGCAGTCCAGAGTGGAGTGAGGAGCAGAGGAGCAAAGAGGAGCAATAGGAGAAATCCCAAGAACATCTGCCAAGCTGCAACAGCGGGCCGAACGCAAGCCACTCTGCCCCATCACCTGAAACTCCTCATGAACTTTGAAACCTCATTCATCACCTCTGCAACTTCATCTCTTCTAACTTCAGAGACCAACACTATGGAGCCAGAATAGTGTCATATATACTTCTATGTGTACTTTTCTATTTACACCCATAATGATATATATTTGTATGTGTACTTTTCACTTTACACCTGTAAAAAGAAGTTTGCTCGCACTGAATACAATTTGTATTTGCAAAATACTGAACAGAAATATGCGTCAAGTGATCTGTATTTGTAATGCATTTTTTTTTACAAATACAATAGTTTTCAAATACAAAACCTGTAGTGCAGGTACCTTGTATCTGGAAACTGCGCTCTGGAATCCAAAAACTCTTGTGCCTTGGCAGAAAAATATTTGCTCGCATATCCACCAATCTAAATAATAAATTTTCCAGCGAATCACAAAGCTGCAGGTAAGGTAACGACCAGTCCTGGCGCTGAAGACGAGGAAGGCGCCAGAGCACAATATTACCATTACAACAAGATGGCGAGTAGTCAGAACAGACTGGTGAGATCTGTTTTAAAAAAATGCGATTTAATTATAAAATGTGCTGATGTTGTACAGAATAAAGCAGTAATGATATGGTAATGACTAGAGCCCTACATTGGGTGGGTGTAAAGTTGCCGGGCATGAGAAACAGACAGCGGGCGGGAGCGAGTACCAGTTGTCGATAAAATGAAGAAGGAAGACGAAGTTGAAATTGCCAGATCTTTTTTTACTCTATAAATATATTTAATACATTTTTTTACTTCATAGATGTATTTTCCGGGAATGGGCAGTAATGGACAGAAAATCAGCTGAAACGGGACTGAAAAAATAGTCCCATACACGGCACTAGTACATGTTTTAATTTCACTGTAGTTAGCTTCCGTTGGAAAGATAGGCGTTCTTTTCCATCAAAAGTGCAACCTTACAAATGTATATTCCATCCATCCATCCATCCATCCATCCATCTTCTACCGCTTATCCGGAGTCGGGTCGCGGGGGCAACAGCCTAAGCAGGGAAA
>JBBPCY010049028.1:0-13086 GCA_037974405.1 Brachyalestes nurse
GTGTGTATTTGTTTTGACTCTCTCTCTCTCTCCCCCTCTCTCTCTCTCTCTCTCTCTCTCTCTCTCAGACTCCCTCAGGCAGCAGAGAGGCACTGAGGTCAGCAGCTTAACTGACCACAGCACTCATGACATATCACTGGATAAAGGTAACTACACTGTATTTTACACAAACATGCAGTGATCAGTACTGTGACAGACTGAATGTGGTTATGGGTAGGCGGCATTTGGGGGAGTTTGCTGGTGCGTAATTTAATACTCACAGAATCTTATCTGCTGAACAGGATCACGGAGGCTTGCAGGCGTAAAGGAGAACATTGTTTCTCAGGCTTTTTCAAGGGTACTCAGATTAACCCCATCTTACCTAATGTCTTGTTGGCTTTCTGATGGTTTCTGAGTGAGTGTGTGCTTATTCAGAATGCACTTCAGTCCAGTAAGAGCTTATTATTGATTGGCCTAATGAGAGGACATTTTAAAGGTGATTATGGTATAAATTATACATTATAGGAAGGGATTGGTTCCCATTATATTATATTTCATTTTCATCATTGTTTGGTTTTTACTGAGTTAAGTTGCTGGCTATGAGCTTTATACACTCAAGCATTTTCAGCACTATGTAATGGCTAATTCCATTATTATCAGAGAAAGGATGTTTAAATGGGAATATGAAAGGCACTTTAGAAAAAGCAATTGTTCCATTGTTTTACTTTGTTAGGTCATGTTCTTTACACATCAAATAAAATATGTTATCAAAGAATTCGGTACTAATTTTGGGCAGAAAGCAAAATAAGAGTTAATTATGTGGAGTTGTGGCAAAATAATGAAATCATACCTTTTTAGGAAAAAGGTAAATACACTACACTGTATGTTATACTGTAAGTTATTGTGGGACAGTTTGAGTAATTTTCTGTTATTTGGATCGGGCCATTTTTAATGAAAGGGTTACAGTGTTAAGGTGATGTTTTCAAAATAATGAAGATGGACATACAAAGTTTTGTCCTGACAACAGCAATATGCTAGATCACAACCTTCTTGTAAAAACTGTGAAAGAAATGAGCCCTGGAATTTTCTATTGTTTGTTTCTCAGATATTCAAATATATTCAAATACATTGCTAGAAAATGTCAATAAATGCATTTTTACGCAGAGTAATAAGACTTTAATCCTTACTGGCTCCTCATAACTATCTTTAAAAAGCTTATAACACAGTGATTCTCAATCTGGAGTTGTGAGATGTTTCTCAAAAATAAGGTACTCTGGCTTATTTAATGTTTTTTTCCGCTAAATCCGTTAAATTTCCCCTTTCAAATGTGATTTTTTAAAATTGGACATTCAAAAGCAAAATGTTTTTTGAAAGGCCTTTTTGTAAGCCAATTATTAATACACATTAAATGGTACTAACAGATTAATAACAGTATTATTGTTGTTTCAAACACAATGAAGAATTGTTTGTAATCTGATATGCAAATAGTAAGTCTGTTTTTGGTGTGAACGGTGCGCTCTCCGTGGTGCTGGACTATATGTAGCTCAGACTGTAAGGAGCAGCCAGCCATAGGACAAATTGCCTGAAGGCTCTGTGTTTCTCTCAGTAAGAGGCAATAATGACTTTCTTTGGCTAAACCGCTCTGGCATTTTGGTCTTTGTACAGCAGCAATGAATAACGTTATGAAAGAGAGAGCGAGAGAGAGAGAGAGGGAGAGAGAGAGAGAGAGAGAGGGAGGGAAGGAAGGAGGAAAAAAGAAGTAGAACATTAACCAGAGCTCTGGGGCTTCGATGGTATCTTTAATCTTTTAATCTTAATTAGAAGTCATACCTCAAACGCAGTAGTGTATTCAAATGGTGGAAGCGGGAGGGATGAGCAATGTGCTCACCGTTTATCATTATTGTGATAAATTACGTTATGATATGCTTTACTGAGTATATTATCAGAACACTGAATTGCTGCATGCATCTTAAAAAGACAGATTCAGACCAATTATAGAGAGCCTGTAAACGGCCTCAACCAGTGTAACGTAACTGTAAAGTGCATGTTATACCAAAGGTAGTCCCAAACTCTCAATTTGATTGGCTAAGACGCATTCCATGAATGGTAATGTCCCCTGATTGTGGCATTCTGCTAAAATCTTATTAAGGATAATGCTGCCTTCCTTGTCTGTAACCTAGCAGCGGCGAAACCAAACCGAAAAGAAACGAATGCATGAGGTTCAGTAAAGAGAGCTATATGAGCCTTCCTCCATTGTTTTTAAGAACAGTAACTAAAAGTTCACAGGGAAACAGCTCAATGCCGGAAAGTTTCAGTTGGTGTTTCAATTTGTCTTTTCAATCTGCTGTTTAGTTTCAGTGTGTTTTAGGTTCTACCAGCTATTAGCTGGTAAATCTGTATTCTGTTTACACGCTGATTTGATGAGCAGACTTGGCGTTTCCATGGCAACTTATGTCAGACATCCGTCAGACATAGTACTGCAAGACTGGCGCCATTTTTCTTTGTGAAGTGTAAATAAACTTTTTGTTGTGTCGTGATAGTCTCAAGATCTGTGCTTTACTGTGGGATACGGGCACTGGTGGTTATACTGATCTCTCAGTCCTTCAGCCTTACGCCAATGAAAACAGCACGTCGGAGCTAGTGTCCCTCTGATGCCTGATTATACCACGGTTACAACCTTACAATATGATTGACCTAGAGTATGAATATCTTCTGACTTTTCATTTCAGCTTACTTGCAAACCTCATCAACTTGTTTGCAATGTATCATGATACATACATAGTTTGTTATGAAACGTATTGTGATTCCACCTTAGCAGGGATATGATCCAAAGTGTTTTTGTTCTCCCAGTCCAGATATTTCTCTGGTGTGTGAACAAGAGTGGAGCTGTTTTGGGGCTCAGTGTAAGTGGTCCGTGTCTGAGCACTGATGTGCATCCACCAGATGCTCTCTGCCTGCTGTGTACATTTCAAGAGACATTTAGCAAATCACTCATTCCTGTCAGTACAATCTATTCCTGTTTCTCCCTCCATCACTCACTCTTACTGTTGCCAGTTCACCTTGCTTTTGATATACTTCTTCATTAGTGAGCATTTTGTACCTTGTAGTTTTTTATTCATTTAAATAAACAAACAAAACAAATGAATACACCATGGTTTATGCCATGGTATAAAAAAGCTCATTACCAGTAATGGAAAATAGGTTTCATTATTGCCTTCAATCATTTGTGAAATAGCTTTTGAGCTTTTTATTCTTATAAAATAATGAAATGTTCAAAATAATCTAAGATGAAAAAGTGCATGTGTGTGAATGTGAGTCCAGTAATTTGTAACTGTTTCCCAGTTTAATTGCAATGTCAGTCACAGAGATGGAATCCAGAATCCAGGATAGGGCCAGATATAAGTGATCACAGGCACAGTGCAAAACAGAAAGTTCAATGATGTAGAGAGAGCGGTGTTTGTAAGTTCTTTCCTACCAAACCAATCTCTGAATACGAAAACACAATGTGACAACTACTCTATATTACACTATATTCTGCACCTTCTGCGTCTTCTCACATATATACGTCTAGTTTAGAGAGTTTAAACACTCATTATTCTTATGGTTAACAAGTTTTTAAATATGGGTTCATGTCTCTATCTAACCGCTGTTAGAGATAGTCTCTACAACAACATGTCTTTTGGGACCCTTACGCAAATTCACACCTGGTTTCAAATGGCGAAGGAAAAAAAATGATGCAAAACAGCTGCTGCCAACTTCAGATAATGGAGCGGAAGGTGTCAACAACTGCAGATGTAATTTCTCCACCTACTTTTGGTGTCACCCTCCCTAAAATGCATATTCAGTGCATTTAGGCTTGTGCGTTGATTCCGTAGAAAACACGTAAGGGCTAGAATGCGTCCGAATTGCGCCTCAACCTGATGCAAAAAGCTTAGTACATCAGACCCACAGTGTTCTCCAACAAATGTGAGGGAAATTTTTGTTCTAGCCTTGGTCTGTGTTGGATTTGCATAATATGATTCAAATCCTGCGCTCTGGACCCTATTCAGAAAATATGGTAAGTGGACAGTTTGCTTAGGCTCATAGTGCTTACACACCTGCAATCATGGAAACCCCAAGGTGAGGCGAGTTACAAGCCTACCACTTAGTGTTCTGCAATTTTCCCATCATGCACAGAGGGTGCAGAGGAGTATGCAGAAAAGATATCCCACATGGGGGAGGATGCGGTGTGTTCTTCAGTTTCTCGGGTGACGCAGATGAAAGTATGAGCTCATGGCACTTTGAATGATTGTTATTGCTTAGTGGTCTTTTTTTAGATATGGGATTCCTTTCCTTAAGATGTCATCTTTCTGACTGACAGTGTAATTAAACTGTGAAACATGAGTTAATGAATAACACTATTGAATATCTGTTGCGAACTTGACATTCAGTTTGACTATAAACGTCAAAAGAAAAAGCACCGTTATAATTTTTGTTGACCTCCCTGCGGTATTACTAATAATGTGTGAGCTCTAGTGCAAATTAGCATTTTTAGGGATCTAGAGTTTCCAGAGTGATGTTTCTTCTCAAAACATTGGCTACCCATTTAAAAACTGAATCATAATTAGCTGTGGTACTGTCATTTCCTATTTATTGGGGCAGTTATCTAATCTTCTGAAGGCCTTACCAATGCGAGAGCTAGCTTGCGAGGGTCTTTACTTCTTCCAGTAAGATTAGTCTTCCATCCACAGATTGGACTAATACATCCACAGGTTGGTGCCATGAATATTAGTCTGCTAGTGAAAGTCAGTTCCTAACATTCATTCATTTATTTCTGTAACAGTTTAATCCTCACTAGAGACACAGATACCCTTACACTTACACCTTCGGTCAAGTTAGAATCCCCAATTCACCTGGCATGCAAGTCCCAATTCACCTACGCCTAGGACTCGAACCCCCAACCCTGGATGTGTGTGGCAACAGTTCTACCCATTGTGGGGTCCAGTTCCTAACATATAGGACAAATTTACCCAGGAGGAAAGTGTAAGAAAACCTTTTCTCTCAGTACAAAGCTCAAGCTGTGTAAAAGTGTAACAGGAAAGTGCTATCTAACCAGCTGAAAACCCAACAGTCGCAGATTGCTTAAAATGACCACAATACACTCATGTGGTGTACCACTTGGCAATCAGGTAGAGGCTGTTTACTTTCTACTAATGGCTTCAAGCTCTTGAATGACTTTTAAAAACAGAATAACATAACATTTTTCAGTGAAGGAACTGTCACTCTGAAAGGCTGAATGCTCATGGTTCTTAAATACCCCAATTCAGCACAACAGTAACGCTTACCTGGAGCTGCGATTGGTCAACCTGTAAAATACACTGTTTTCACTGATTGCATATTGCAGCCTTGTACGAAATCAGTATTAGAGATTATTAGTGTAACAATAACAATGTCAACTGTGCAGCCCTAACATGCATGAGATTACTTATAATTACTTCATATTTATCTAGTAAAGATTTGTTATTCTTGTAGAACGCTCAAATGATCAAAATAAAATGTATGTAATAAGCACAGAGAGAGTGAGTGAGAGAGAGTGAATGAGAGAAAGAGAGAGAGAGAAGAAACTGAGGGAAATAGAAAGAAAAAGAAAACATTCACCTGTTGGAAATTCTGCACCTTGACCCTTGCTCCTCCCCTCCCTTCACCTGTGTTTGTGTGTGTGTGTGTGTGTGTGTGTGTGTGTGTTATGTATGAGGGCGGGGGGTTAGCTGAGGTTGTGGCGTTATATCCAGTTTGTCCCGCCCCGTTTCTTTCAGGAAGAGTGAGCAGGGGGAGGGGCGATGAAATACTAGCAAACCTGTTGTTGCTCTTACCATAGAGAGACCGGCAGAGCGAGAGACTTTCAGTAAGACAGTGACAGAGTGAGAGAGGGAGCTTTGAGTCTGCGTGCTTGGCCTCCTGGTGGAATTTTTTGAAGCTGGTGATGCTTTATCGTAGCAACTGCTGAATATGAACCATCAGTAGCTGGGCTGGAAACAGACAGGTCACAAGGAAAAGAGTGTGGAATGAAGTCGGACCAAGAGGACGGGTGGACCGGTGAGTTGCTGGAGCTATGAATGTTCTACCTGGGGCAGAACAGAACTGTTTAGTGCCAAAAGAAGCTAATAAGACCTGAATGACTGGTTCATTCCCCTTTCACAGAGGAGGAGGTGAGGGTCGGAAAGTGGGTGGGATTAGGTGAACTTGCAACTTCAGAACCGTTATGATCTTTGGACCTGTTTGCATTCAAACAGAGGGAGCAGGAGCAAAGAATGGTGATACTGTTTACACTCAAAACTGCTCCTGTTATATTCAAACTCAGGCAACCGAGATAAAGACAGCAGGTACATACAGTCAATTTCAAAAAGTAGTTTTTGGAATTAGGTTTAATAGATTTGAATTATTTACACAGTTTTGGATCTTTAGGCCTGACAAAGCTCAGCAATCTTAATTTGAGTGCAGACATTAAACAAATACTTTTACAATCAATTATAATCGACTCTAGCATTCCAAAATCAGTGTCGCAGAACTTGAGTACTGAATCAATGCATTATTACACTCTAGCTACCTATGCATACATTATAATGTGACACAAAAAGTCACAACAGAGTCCAACTTTGGAGAGCATTTTCAGGTTCATGTGCTCCAGAGTCTTCAGGGCTTGAAATTAGTTTTTGAAAATGAAGGAGGATATAAAACAATTTGCAGCCTATGCTCAGGGCGTTCATTGCTTATAAACCGTCCCCTCTACTTGCTGATCTCTTTCTGGGCCAGTGCCCACTCCATTAAGTACACAAGAGCAGTAATCTGTCATTGGCCTTGGCCCTGACTAAGTGTTTCAGCCCTCGTTTTCAGTCTCAGTGCTTTTGTCTGAAGAACACATTATTGGTTACTCTTAGTCTTGATCTTCTTTAGTTTGTGCTCCTTTCTCTCCAGTCTGGAACCACTGGTGCTTACAGCCTCGCTGGCAGAATCGCACTGATCTGCTGAAATCCTACTGACTGATTTCACTTTTAGTGGCTTTAAATGATCATAGATTTATGAGGTATTGTATTATTGTTTTATTTTATTTAATTTGAATATTTATTTCTTACTATATTGTTTATTTCATTGTTTATATAGTTTTATTCATCTCCCAAGGTCCCCTACAGTGTAAGCACCTTGAATCACCTCTTCTCAAATTCTGTTTAATTATTTATAATAAATTGAAACTAGAGGAGAAATTCGTCCAAAGGTTAAATTGATATTGTTCTTGAAGAGCTGGTTTGTGATGATTTGAATGTGGTGAAACTTTACATATTTGTTTTTCAGAAAGAAAAACGTCCTTCACATTTTTGCTGTTTTTTATAATGTTCTGTAGAAAAAATGAAGCTGTTGATATGTAATGTTAACAAAAGTAACAGAGCATATAAATAATAAGGCAATTATATAAAGTATAGGACTAGGGCTGGTGACAAAAGTATAAATCACAAGACATTTTCTCAGTAGACAATATGCATCATGGAAATTAGTTTTTCTGAGATTGTATAACTTTGCAAAAATGCAAGTAATGTCACATTTAGTGATTCCTGTTCCATACTTCATATATTGCACTACCTGTTTTACAACTAGGCTAATTATACTCTCTTTCCATTGAAACAAATTGTGCTGCTGTCCTCTACATGCTCAGAAAAGCAATGTAAAGTGAAAAAATTAATAATAATAATAATGATAAATACTGGCAAATGTCCCACCCCTGAAGGGAGCCTTTAGGGGATTTTAGGCCCTTAGGCCTAAAAGCTTAATGATTTCTGAGAGCTTGTAATATTTATTTAGTTTTTATTTCATAGGATCATCAGGCTTGCTGCATTTCATCGTTGCAAGTGGTAGTAGATTCATTTAATTGTATTTAAATATTACAAGCAATCATTAAATTTGTTTTAGTTTGAAGCAAACAGGTGAAAATCTTGAAACAACAATGGGGGCTTTAAACAATCAGATATTGGTGTCTAGATAGATATGGCTAAGCTACCTTACTCATTGGTTAAGCTTTAATCCTCTGATTAACTACTGAAACATTTTTTCTTTACAAAGGATGGAACCAGTTTCATGAAAAAAGCATCACTTGTGTCCAAGAGTTTTCTATCTTATCTGCAAAGAACTGATGTAGCTGAAAATTATCATTCGATCTAAACAGGAGGCCACATGATCAGTTGTTTGACTGAGATTAACTGAATAAACAAGCTGCTGCTTGACTGCTGTGAAAACCTTCATCCCCACTGGTCTTTTGCAGATAAGATTAGGCACCTCATCTCCAGGCCTTCTGTGAGACCTTGCCACATCACAGACTATGAATACTTATATATGAGTGCTAGCCTTTTCAGTTTATAGTTGTTAGAAATTATTTTACAGTTGTTAGAAATTAAAAAGAACAAAACCATTCTATGCCAGAAGGCGATGGATGTTACCTAAATGCCTGTCACAAGCTAAAAACAATGTTTACGTTAGAACTGCTTTAACTATGATGTTTAGTCTGTGGCCTGGTGGTTAGAACGTTCACTCTGTGCTCAGGAAGTCGTGGGTTCGATTCCCAAGACTGCTAAGCATCTGTGAGGTGTCCTTGAGTGAGGTACCTTCCCCACACACTGCTCCCCAGGCACTGTGTTCACGGCTGCCCACTGCTTCACCCATGAATCAAGTTAAATGCAAAGGAAGAATTTTGTACTGTTCACACTGTGTGCTGTTGGGTGTTTACATATGACAGAATGGTCACTTTCACTTCAATTTCATGTTCTAACATAACATAGTTGAAATTTAATTGTCTTGGACCTGTTGATATTTGCACTTGGACTTGTCTCGTTGGTCTCACCAATTATTCTAATATTTGAAAAATACTTGAAAAGTAAAGAATGTGTTGGTTTTTCTCAAGCAACTAATCCTTCACAACAAAATCATTGATTCAGTGAGGTTGTTCAGAAAACAGACATTAGTTTCATTCTTTCAGCATCCATCCAGAGTGGGTATCATCTTTGGTTGCCTGGTAACCAAACATATGCCTGCCAAATTTCACCTCTGTGCGCTCCGTGCATGATGCATCCAAGCTCCTCATCTTCATTTTGGCTATGAACAGGATGTCGGCAAGCTCAAATATTTGGACTTGATCTTGATTCTCTTTGTACTCAGTCTGTCTTTAATCACTACTAGTCCTGGTCTTAAACTTGTCTTAGACACGGTCTTGACTATATTCTGTCTTATTGTAGCAGAATCAGAATCAGAAAACTTTACTGATCCTAGAGGAAATGACTCTTAGTCAAAGTCACTTCTAAAATGACTTAAACGTTCAAACATTTCTGTGTCATGATGCGGGCAGCCGATTATCTTTGTAACTTTCCTCTCTGTGTAAACAAAATAAAAAATGAAATAACTGGAATGCTGAGTATTAACACAGCTTTTCTGTCTTTTATTAGTCTTCCAAACCGGAGTTCTCTCTGTGCATAGGTTTGATCAGTATTCCAGCTCACTCTTCCACGCAGCCTTGCTTGGAGGGACAGCTTTATTGCTCTCATCCAGTTTTTGCTGCACTTCACTGACCTCGCGCACTCAGTGTTTGACGTGCACGTCATTCTCACAGCTGATTAAGTGATGCTCTGGGGTTTTTTGTGGAATTTGACTGAGTTTTGACATGACTACTGACATAAAAGACATATAAATATATGTGTATGGCCAAAAAGTAGTGGGATGCCTGGAAATTACAACAACAAGGTGATCAAATGGATTGCAACATCTTCAGACCTTTAAGAGTTGATCATCTTCTTTGCATGTAATCCATTTTGAAGTTCTGTGAAGTATGTCTTATTACTTTAATGAATTAGGTTCTTCAAAGCATGTGTAATTTATCGTGAGCTTTGCTGAAATGCAGTTGACCAGCTCATTTTCTCCAGCCCTCGCGTGGGTTTAAGTAGCCCATTATCTGCCGCCTGTGTGATTGTGCAGCTGTGTGACTGCATTATCCACTAAGAGCTGCGTACTGCATAATGACATTTGAGTGCTTAATTAACATAGACGTTAATGTAGACATTTTGTAACATTGGCTGATAAACCTCATTCTGTTACGAGTATCACGGACTGCAGGACTTCTCTAGTTCTGCCTGTTTTAACTTCAGTTTAATGGGACTGAAACTTTTCTTTTCACACTTTGTCCTCAAGTTTGCAGCAAGAATATGTTGTCAGTGTACTTTTCCAGGTATACTGGGTTTAATGGGTATTTTCAGTACTTCTAAGACACTGCATCCACAGTGAAAAAAGACATATTTCGACCAATTAAAGAGCGCTTGATCACGATAACTGACATTATATATTAACTACAGTTATTGTAACCGATGGCTGATTTGCTGTCAGCCTATGATGCTATTTTATTAATTGTTTTCAACCAATTTGATTTGATATTTTGTATGGATTTGTTGTATTTTTAAATTAAAATGTTCACCAATGCAATGGTCAACTTTAGTTAGACCTTTTCAATACATTCTGTTTATTATTTTTCCTAAACGGTGGAGTTCTTTTAATAATAACAACAACAACAACAACAACAACAATAATTTGTAACATTCTTCCTGTCTTTTCTCTGTTTTTGTCTTTGTAATGTTTTGTCTCCTGTGTGTTTTCTTGTTTGTTGTTGTTTACATTCTCCATGTGCCTTTGTTTGTATGTCTGTTCCATGTAAGTCTCTTGGTGTTTTGCTCAGTGATTTTAGGTCAGAGTTTTTGCTTAATGTTTTTGCTCGGTCTCTCTGGTCCTTGGTATTTTTGCTCTGTTCTTTTGCCCTTTGGGTTTTGCTTTGTAGTTTGCTCCGTGTTTGGCCCTGTGCTTCTTGCTTTGTGTTTTGGCCCCCTTTTGTTCATGTTTCTCTTCCACCCCAGTGTCTTTTAGCTTCATTTGTTTCGTTTTGTTAGTCCCCAAGTAAGTTCAGTGTCCATTAGTTCTCGTTTAGTCTCCTGTTTTGTCCTCTAATAAAAAAATAAATAAACAATACTACTACTACTACTATTAATAATAATTATTATTATACGTTATTAATAATACTTCATTGTTAATAAGAACAATGATAATAATCATCAAACTTCTACTACTAATAATTATAATAAAAATTACTAGTACTTTTAGATCCATAAAACACTAAATCCAGAAGAAAGACTATGATATGCTGCGAATTTGTTTAGTAGCTAACTTACCAGATGTGTTTTTTCAGGTAATTTAATGCTCCACACTATTTAACCCACATTCTACACCTCTACTCTTGTGTCTTCAGATTAGGAAATGGGACAAAAATCTCTCTTCATTCTTGAGATATGAGGTATCTGATTATTGAGCTCCCCAAAGGGAAAACTGCAACTGTGGGTGAGGTTTACAGACTCACACTCACATGGTTACACACACACACAAACAGCCTGACTCTCATAGAGCTATGTTTTTCGCCGTATCATCTTTAGTGATGTGTATTGTGAAATGTGGTTTAGAGATCCACAGTTGGTAGAAGTTTGGAAGTAGAGCCAGTCTAGCTGCCTGCTTGGTCGTGTAAACGAAACCGAGAGGTCAGAGCACTTCCATAAAAGGCATACAGTCATACGCACATGCACGCATTCACACACAAACACACGATAAGATCTGAATGTTTAGAAAAGTGCGACAGCCTGTCAGTGCCGCAGTGCTGATCTGATTCATGCGACTTTTTCATTTCGTCTTTGTCAACAGCGGTCTGTCAAGGCCTCGTGGTGAAAATTCCCACATCAGACTCTGATGAAAGGATTTCTACCATCATGATTTAGTGTTGTTAGATGATGAGCAAGCCACTGCAGTCAGCCCCATTGAAGCGCGTTTGTAATGAAGCCCTCAGAGATCTAGGATTCAAGGTGAAGCACATATCATACGTCCCACTGCAATTTACGCTTAAGCCTTTGATTCTTTAAATCACTATTTGGCCTTTGATGCAATCCTCCATTCCATAGTAGACTCTTTACTGGATGCTGTCTGACTGTGACAGCTGAGCTCAATGAGGTTTTTCTATCCTACAAAAAGCCTGATAGTTCATACGGACCATTCCTCTTCTCTGATAAAAGCCACTATACATGCTGTGACATGTTGCATCTTTCACTTCTGCTTATCTGTGATGGGGTCAGTGAGGGCTTTTCACTTGCACTCAAAGCTTTTCAGTACAGAGAAGATGAAGTTTTCTGTTTCTGCAGGAGCTGAACTTGACAAGAGAGTTAAAGTCATTGACATCAGTGAAACATGATTACCTGTAAACCAAGGCCTTTAATTGACTAATAGAAGCAAATTGAAAGATTTAATTCCAAAAACCACTTTCAAAAAAAATATTTACTCATATTTTTAATATTAAAGAAATAGAAATGTATTTTCCATTCTATGCCAGTTTGTCATAATTATAGTCTAAAATAATAATAATAGTGACTAAAAGGCTTCTAATAATTATGAATAAAATGTTTTTTATTCAACATTTCACATACTATGTCGTTAAACAGGACTAATTATCCTCTGT
Organism: Brachyalestes nurse; assembly: GCA_037974405.1. NCBI lineage: Eukaryota > Metazoa > Chordata > Actinopteri > Characiformes > Alestidae > Brachyalestes > Brachyalestes nurse. The sequence continues at coordinate 12,533 of JBBPCY010049028.1, forward strand.
TTGTAATGAAACACGCAGGTGGTCAGTGTTCTTTAAATAATGACAGTGTCCTTATTGCGACATACTGTCATGTCATTTATCACTGTAATGATATCATCATATTGCTAAGCCCTATAATAAACCTCCTAAACCCTCCTGATCCTCATTTCCTCACTCTCATAACTGCGCTTACGTATTAGTTTTATAGTAGCTGCCCAGTAGTTACTTAATAACATGTCTTGACATGGCTGAATAAATAGCCTGGGGTTTAAGTGATTAGTGTAAGTCAGATTTTGTCACAGCCCTTTTTAGTGTCTCTTTAGGCTAATTAGAAAAAATGCTGAAAAATGTTAGGAAACAATTAGAGTTGTACAATTAGATGTTTTAATTTTTTTCCTTTTTTCCTTCTCCTTCCTCTTTTCTTATGAGTTCAGCTCTCTCTCTTTCCTCTATCTGTCTTTCTTTCTCTATCTGTCTTTCTCTCTTTTATCTTCTTCTTCTCTCTCTCTCTCTCTCTCTCTCTCTCTCTCTCTCTCTCTCTCTCTCTCTCCCTCTCTCTCTCTCTCTCTCTCTCT
>JBBPCY010049049.1:0-13084 GCA_037974405.1 Brachyalestes nurse
GAGGCAAAGATTTTGCCTCGATCATTTTTTGTACTCGAATTATTCGAATTACTCGAATAATCGTTTCAGCCCTAGTTGTGATCTTATTGTGTTTTTTTATGGGACCAGTCAGTGTTTTGTGTGTTTTTAACAGGAAGCTCATGAGGCCTTTAATGAGTGGTTCAAGCACATGAACTCTTCTCCAGTAAAGCCCACAATGCCCGCCCAAGCCAAGTTCACAGAGAAGGTAGCCTATGAGATGAAGGAGAAAGAGTACAAGGTCAGGACCTGCACCATCATTTGTGCTTTGTGTGTACTGTATATAGTGTACTCTCTAGTACTCTTCATTCAATGTTGGATAGTGTTACCTTGAAATACCACTTTATGGCACAAGTTGCATTTACTGGATAATGACAAAGTATTATTTTGATTAGCTGTTTTTGAGTGATTTAATGTGCTTAATGTTTGCAAAGCCTTAGTGGAACATGTTCATTTTTTTTAATCTCACTGTATTTATTTGTGTATACACTCCCAGATGGAATATGAGAACTGGCAGGGCCGGCTGGATGCTCTGACAGAGGAGGTGAAGGAAAGGATCTATAACGTCCTGTTGTTTGTAGATGGAGGCTGGATGGTAGATGTCAGAGAGGTGAGATACACAGTCGATACATAGTTGTCTGCTAGTAAGAGTTTACTGACTGACAGATAAAACTCTGCGGATGCAGTATTCTTGTGTATGTCGGAGTTAGAGGCTCTGCTTAAGCTCAGATCTGAGTGTTATAAGGAGTGAATAAACTATGAGCCCTGTACATTTATTTAAAAAAATTTATGTTCTTTCTCAGGATGCCGAAGAAGACTCTGAGCGCTCTATCCAGATGGCTCTGCTGCGGCGTTTATGTTTGCCGATGATGACGTTTCTGCTGCTGACTGTTTTGCAGCGGACGGAGCGGCACCAGGAAAGCCTCCGCCTTGCTGACATCATCGCCTCGGATCAACATAGGCTGTATGAGGTCAGTCTTCATTTACTCGTGATTCCTCTCTTCTACATTCATATTGTCTTGGCCTTGCTTTTTACTAACCCTCTAACTTTACATATTGACATATTGGCTGATGAAGGCAATAAAGCTGCAGTTCAGCTGCAGTACTGTTCTCTGTCTGAATGAGCAAAAATCCAAACTTTAAGAAGCAGTGTAGAATATCTGCCTAATAACACTTGGGCATGTTAAAATAAATTACAATAAAATGATAATTATAATAATGGAAATTATGATAATGGAAAACAAATAATTATTTAATGTGCTAAACCATAGTGTTTTTATAATGCATTCCAGGTTAATACCAATCAGACGTCACTTGTGTTTCTTATTATTGAAAATAACATACCATAGGTAGCTCACAAAAATAAACTGGTTTTTGCCAGAAAAAGATCCTTTTTTTTCGCCGCAAAAGTGAATAACTTCTCATTTTATGGCAGAATATGACGTTGAGCCAAACATATTCGTGGTGTGTGTGTTTGTGCCCTTTTTTTTATAGGTGTTCTCTAAAGACGAGCTGCAAAAGTTTCTTCAGAAGATGAGGGAGTCCTCTCTGCTGTTGCTGGATAAAGGACTGGATCCTCTCGGCTATGAGCTCCAATCCTAAACTCTTAGTTTTTCTCTCTCTCTCTCTTCCCTTCTAATGACACTTAAAATAATGAGATGTTTTCTATTTTGTATTTGAATAAAGATTTGTGAATTGTTTGAGAGCGTGTGTGAATGTCTTTGTAGAAATGAATTTTAAACAAAATGCTGTTTATTCTGTGTATTCATGGCAATGAGTTTCTGCTAGAAAGAAAGTGGGAAGCTGCAGGCTTGTATTTTTTGTGTGTGTATGTAGTTTTAGAGCACAGCTACTCTAAAAGGGCAAGATGGGCTAAATTAAACTTGCCTGGTGTTACACACAAGGGTGTAATACACATATTTTGCTAGTTTTAAGAAATTAGGCTTTTTTTATTTTATCTCAAATGAAAAAAATGACAGCTTTTTATACATATTTCCAGATCTTATGGTGATGTTTTTAATAGTGAAAAAATAGGTTGTTTCATCGGTTGTAGAAATGCCAAGAATGACTTCTTAAACTGCATATAATGATAAAATATAAAGATATTCCTTGGGGGTGTTGTAACGTGGCAGCGAGCCCCCCCACCCGTGGAGCGTCGCGCATCCTGACGTCAGGAGTGTGCGCCAGAGTGAAAGTTGTCTATGAGGAGTGGAGTGAAAAACCGGCTCCACCGAGGAGGAACATGAGCTGAGATCAGAGAGGACTGGAGTTAGGAGTGGGCTGAAGATCTGGAGGACCCCTCATCAGCACGCCTGGTTCTGAATCTCCGCTAAAGGTGAGTTTTCACCATGTCTGCCGGCCTGTTAGAGAACAGCCGCATCGCCTCCGGACTGCTGGTGAATCTTCTGTCTTCCATCTGCATCGTCTTTCTCAACAAATGGATCTACGTGCACTACGGCTTCCCCAACATGACTCTGACTCTGGTCCACTTTGTGGTGACCTGGCTTGGCCTGTTTCTGTGCCACAAGATGGACATCTTCTCTCCCAAAAACCTCAAACCCACCAAAATCATCCTGCTGGCTCTCAGCTTCTGTGGCTTCGTCGCTTTCACCAACCTGTCCCTCCAAAACAACACTATCGGGACATACCAGCTGGCCAAGGCCATGACCACCCCTGTCATCATCATCATCCAGACCGTCTACTACAGAAAAACCTTCTCCACGAAGATCAAACTCACTCTGGTAAGTGGCTGCACTGAATGAATCGGTGAATCCCTCTGGGTTAAAAATTTACAGGACAGCTCTGCTCTGTCCACACTGACCAAGGTGCATGCCAGGACATAAGTTGGATTAGGGGGGGGCGGATTTATGGTCCCTTATGGACCCACCATGCTTAGAGTTAAAGTTGTCTCGAGGGGCCAAAATTACAAAACCATGCTTTAAAAAATCAAGATGAATAAAAATGACTTTTCTAAAACTAAACTAATAATATACAAATGTAGAATAATATAACATTCAGTTTCTACAGTCCCTGGCCACTTTAACAGAAACCCCTCCCTTGTAGATCCACATTGCTTAGTTAAAGTTTTGTCTTGAGGGACCAAAACGTGTTGTACTTGTACTTGTTGGGCATTGAGGGCCAAAAATACAAAATCAAGAAGAGTAAAAATGTGTTTTCAAACACTATACAAACATAGATTACAATAATAAAATTGTTTTTAATAAGAATTGTTTTTCCCCCTTTGGGGTTGTTTTTCTGACTTTCAAACCATCCTTGTCTTAGGCATCTTCTAGCCCTTCATCAGAGGTCAGTTTATGACCACGTAGTCACTCTTGGCTGGGTATTTTTGGTCGGTGGACCAAAGTGTAGAATAGTGTGTGTGTGTGTGTGTGTGTGTGTGTGTGTGTGTGTGTGTGTGGTGCTGATACACTTGTATCAGCCACAAACATGTTTCTAGCATTTGTGTGACCTTCCCTGCAATCGGAAGGTTGTGAGTTTGAATCCCAGGATTCCCAGTGGTAAGCTTAAGCCAGGGACCGTCCCCACACACTGCTCCCCGGGTGCTGTGTTCCTGGCTGCCCGTTGTTTCACTTGGTCAATGGGTTAAATGCAGAGAAAGAATTTCACCCTGTTCATACTGTGTGCTGTGGTGTGTTTGCACATGACAAATGGACACTTTACACTTCAATTTGTGTTACTGCTGTGCTGTGAGTGATCCACCACTCAAATCTGGTCAACAGCAGTTCTCTGGTCTGAAACTGACCAGTGATAAACATATGGGCTACCACCTGTAATGGAATGCCTGTGTAGTGGATCTATAAGCCAGATGGTTTTAATAATGTGTTGAGTGGAACATTTACAAGATAAATGTTACCAGTGAAGTGGGCTGAGAGGCATGTTTAATCGTTTGTTTGTCCTTTAACAGGTACCAATCACTCTAGGGGTTATACTGAACTCTTATTACGATGTGAAGTTTAACTTGCTGGGGATTGTCTTCGCCACACTGGGAGTTTTTGTTACATCGCTATACCAAGTGGTAAGTGGTACATTCATAAAAGACCATATGTTGAAGTGTGATTGTTATAAAAGTGAAACATCACTTTTTTGGGGTCATCCACACACCCCTCAAACACCCTTTTCTCTCTCGTCCTGTCTGGCAAAAGGTTCTGTAGTGTACTGGCCTCCACTGTTAGAATGGGAACAGTTTCTTCCCTCACCCCATTAGACTTATCAGTCAGAACTGAAACATAACACCCCCCCCACACACACACACACACACACACGCCCCTGAACTGAACTACTTCCTTTTTGCAATCCATGTACACACTTTACTGTTCGGCCTTAAACAAACAAATGACACCTCCACTGCTACTGTAAATAAACCCCCTGTTTATTATATCCTGCACTTCCTCTGTGCTGATGCTACTATAATTTGCACAGTTATAATTTATCGCTTCCTGCCTCTATTCTGCAGTATTGCACACCTAACGACTCCGCTGCTAGAATAGTGTCTGTCATGATTTTGTATTCATTTAAAAATCAAAATGTTCTGTTTTTGTTCTTGTATTGGACCACAGTCCTGGAGGAGCAGTGTTTTGTTTCACTGTGTACTGTGTGAATGGTTGAAATGACAATAAGCCTGCTTGACTTTTGACTTGACATGACTTAATGATTAACATAGATTGCCCTTCTCATCAGGGCCATGCAAGAGGTACGCTAATGAACTGTGTTCTTACTGCTGCTGAGAAGCCTTTATAGATGACCTTAGTGTGTATCTAACTGATTAAAGCACACCTTCACTCTTGAATCAGCAGGGCAGTTAGTTGGGTATTATGATTAGGCCTTTAGAGCGTCTGAAGTCATATCATGTTCTTTGTGATTTATTTTATAGTGCTTGCTAATGGAGCTGATGATTATTTCTATAGTCAATTAATCTATTATTCGTATTATGTCTTTTTTTTTTTTTAATGAAACAGTTTTAATGAATATGGAATGCACAGTTCTGCTCCTGGATGTCTACCCACCCTGGAGAGTTCAGATCCAGCACCCCCAGTTCTAATATGTAGATGCCTCTGAAAGACTTCATTACATGGATCAAGGGTTCAAGCTAAATTCTGCAGTTTTAGATCTCCAAGGCTAAGTCGGGCCACACCTGTTATAGAGGGGTTATTAGTGTTAAATCCCTCTTTTTAAAACAAAACAATAGAAGCCAGATTCTCACCCTGTACTGAAGTATAACCCAGTCTAACACAGTGACCATCTGGATCATATGAACGCTGTAGAAACTTTTTAAATAAATGAATGTCATATCATGCCCTACACATCTGTCACAATGACTGACCATATGAACGCTAATAAAAAATGTATAGAGAACTTTTAAAATTAAACAATAGAACCCACATTGCCCTACAGTCTGTCAGAATGACTGGTTGGGTCAAATTACCATTACAGAGCACATTTTAAATAAAACAGTTTTCATACTTCCTTAACACAGCAGAATCTATAGTAGATTTAAAAAAACTGAGACAAAGACATTTGTTTGGTATTTTCATCAGTTTTCATTTTCAGAGAGCAGCTCAACAAGGTCTATATTCTAAATACAGGCTACTGTATGTTTCAGATTATTGTTGACTGATTATTTTTGCTTGTTTTGTATAATATTGTTCGTCCTGAGTGTGTATTTGAATTGGTATGAGGAACAGAACAGGAAGAACTAATATCATTAAGAGTAAAAACACATGAGTCATGTCTTATTCATGATGAGCACCTTCACTGACCTACCCACAGGTCCATGAAATTAGTTTTTGTCAAAGAACCTACTTTTAAAGTGCTTGGGGGCATGGACAGGTCAGTTCTCTGCCTCATTGTGTGATAACCAGTCTTATTTTCTGTAACTTTTCTCCTCTGTCTCTGTTTCAGTGGGTGGGTGCGAAGCAGCATGAGCTACAGGTGAACTCCATGCAGCTTCTGTATTACCAGGCCCCGATGTCCTCCGCTTTCCTCCTCATGATCGTCCCGTTCTTCGAGCCACTCACTGGAGAGGGGGGCATCTTTGGCCCCTGGTCCATACAGGCCATGGTGAGTGTGTGTGTGTCTGTGTGAGTGCGCCTCTGTTTAGCTGGGCAGACACACCTCTGCCCACTTAGCCACAGGAATTTCCTGAACACACACACACACACACACACACACACACACACACACAGTCATAACAGAGAAGCCTGTGTTAGAAAGCCCCACAAAAAGGCATGGTTTTCATGTATTTTGAGTTGCATTATTTATTTCTTGTGTGCTTTATAATAGTATAACCTGCCTTTCTAAAGGAAAAGATTGATGATAAAGTGCATATATAATAATAAAGTAAATAAATAAAGTAATAAGTAAGTAAAAAAAATAAATAAAACTACAGGAAAGTCTTGTTTTGATCACAACCATGAACACATGGTTTAAGTGATGAGTGATATAAATGCCAACGACTCTTTTTTTTTTCATGAGGCAACCAATCAGAAATAAGGTCATTTTATGTCCATCAGTCGTGTTTTTGGCACAACGATGATTGGTTACCTCTTCTTCTAGGTGATGGTGCTTCTGTCTGGGGTTATTGCCTTCCTCGTGAATCTGTCCATTTACTGGATCATCGGGAACACGTCTCCAGTCACGTATCCTTCCTTTACAAACCATCAGCTCAGAAACGAGGTCTTGTCTGCCTTCACAGATGTTCTGATAGGTTCATTGATGTCCAGTAGGTTATCTTTTTGAGTAAATAAGCATAAGCTGCATATTTGTTTAGAATGAGAGATACGACATCAGTTTTGTTGACGATTTTCCTGGAAAATAATGTGATCTGACAATTCTGAGCTGTTACAGGTATCTTTAACCTGTACTGAAAGGGGGTCTGTTTGTCTAAAGCCCCACCCTGAATATTTGGTCAGACTGAGTGTAATGTGAGGACTCAGTATTGACACAGTTACAGTCAGGTTAAACATACAAGTAATGTATTCACACCTCTCTACATACATCACCTGAGGGATCAGAACTTGCATCATTCCTGCTGTGTTGCTTTGACTTTAAAAATATATGGTAAATAAGACCTATGCGTAAGTAAAAATAGGTTATGCCATTTTTCCTGATGACCACATCTTTTGTTTGCTTTATATTCAATATACTGCTATTATAATCTGCAAATTAACACACGGTCTTGATTCTAAGCTTTAGAAAAAGTGCTAACTTTTTAAAATTCTGTTTTTTCTCTCAGTTATTGTTCTGACTAACAGAGGTTTGTCTGTACCCAGCCCTTTCCCTCAGTGGTTTATAAAAGCAGTGTTGCCCCTTTGTTGTTCTGTGGTGTCATATTGGTATTCAGTTTTACCACTAGATGGCGCGCTGTTTGCATTGATCTGAGTGCTGTAGACCAGGTACAGGCCACAAAAATAATGTCTATACCTCTGAGCAGGACTACCTCAAATCCCAGATCTTACTAATCATTACTATGATTAATAATAATAATAATAATAATAATAATAAAAATAGTAGCAGTAACAATTACATATATTAAGAATGCTAAATTAAAAGAACACTGTCTACAAAAAAACACATTAGTGTAAAATAGAAAAAAACAGTTTTGTACTTCATCTTTGAAATGTCCAAATGTCTGTGTTTTTGTTATTTTACTAATAATTGAGGGTTTCATTTGTTCTACCATGAGCTGCTGAGCCTCAGCGATGTGTGTTATCTGGATTTACCTTTAACCCCAAACCCCTCAGCTACAACATGTTTGGACACTTTAAGTTCTGCATCACGCTGCTGGGGGGATATATGCTGTTCCACGACCCGCTCTCTCTGCACCAGGGCATGGGCATCCTCTGCACGCTCAGCGGCATCCTCGCGTACACACATTTCAAACTGGCCGAACAGGAGGAGGGCAAGAGCAGGCTGGCTCAGCGCCCGTAGTCAGTCTGCCGGTGGTAATGCAGCTCTAACCAGGGCTGTAAAGGAGTTTCAGCCGTGTCTGACTGACACCAGAGACAGAATCATGGACTGTTACTGAAACCCTGGGCCGCTTAGCTGCTGCAGTTGTGAAATAAAAGTTTACAAGCAAGGTACGATTCAAATACAAAGGAAGAGTCCGACTGCAACTTCAAAGATGCGTTTTACATTTCAGAATATAGTATTTTTACATTATTCAGTATCAAAATCTTTTCTGCAAAGTGAGTGGTACTATATGTCCAGAAGTATCCAGACAGCTTTTGTAATTACTGTCATTTCAGCAACTGTAAAGTGCACTCATTGCTGACACAGATGTTCAGTAATGCTGGTTGTGTAATCTCCATAGAGAGCATTGCTAATAGGTTGGAATGCTCTGGAGCAGCTGCACATGAGCCTGAGGGCACCATGCCCAGTGCCCAACTGCGTTCTCGATGGAGCATCCTTTGGGAAGAGCTGGAGTGATGTTTGTGACCCAGAGCTAATCATAAAACGATCCTATTTGACCTCACCAGTACTCTTATGAATGCAATCAGATCCTCACATAAATGTTCCACCATCTAATGTAAAGTCTTCTCAGAAGAGTAGAGGCTATTATTGCAGCAAAGGGGAGAAACTCCCTCTTAATACCTTTTAGAAGAAAGGCTGGATTGCGCAGGTGTCACCTTTTTGGTAATTTTTGGTTTAGTTTTTTAATTGCTAGATAAGCCTTGTGCAAATGACTAGATATTCTCCAGCAAGCAGTAACAAACATTTCTCATCTGTCATGGTCAAGGTAACATTTCAAAGAATGAAGGGTATGCACCTTAACTAGGGGTGCCTTGAGTAGAGTATTTTTGCATTAGTCAGTATCAGAGTTAAATATCTACTGTATAAGTAAATAGTATTTTTTGTATTAATATGCCCAGAACGAATGAACCAAGATGTATAAGCCATGTTCTTTAGAGTGATTATGTTTGCAGAAAGTTAAGCGCTGTGTTTAGATTGACATGACTTGGATTTCTGTGTTTAGACACTCTACCAGCATGTCATCGCTTCATAACATGGTTGGTCAGCAAATGAATATGGTCCAAATTGGAATGGAATTGGAACTGGAAGACTTGGTTCTGTGTTGTTTTTTTTAACATAGAATTTGTCATATCTGTTAGCTCATTCATTCATTGTCTGTGCTGTTTATCGCTGTCGGGGTCTTGGGGGGTGCTGGAGTCTCATCGAAGGTGCGAGAAACACCCTGGACAGGTCACCCGCCAATCACAAGGCAGACACGCGCACAGACACATTCATAGTCACACTGAGGGACAATTTCTCATCTACACTTGAATTGAGGTACATGAGAGCACATTAGAACATGCAAACTCAACACAGAAAAGACTCTGGCTGCCCTAAGCGGTGCTAGCCCATATATTAGTCACATATAGGATATGTGAAATGTGCTGAAAAGATTTGCCCATGTCTGAACAAAACCTGAGTTGTGATGCGAACTTGTTTACTCTGTCCAAATGTTTAAACATTGCTTTTTTAATTTTTTTTCACACACTGTTGTCTACAATAAAACATTTTATTGAAGCTATATTTTTGTTTGGCTCTGCAGGACATCTGCTGAAGTAGGCAGGCACCTGTTCAGTCTAAATAAATGTGTTTTTGAAGCTCTGGATCCTTACGCCTAATCACAGTGAAGAGAAATATTTAGGTTGTAGTTCGAAGCCTAAACTAAGCCGAGTAATCTGTTTTGCTTTGTCTCCACTTGCTATCTGTTGAATGACTTTCATGTTATCTGTAAAAATGTGTTTTCCTCTTTCTGCCAAAGTCCTTTGGCTATCGTTCAAGCTGTTGACTCGTATGTGTCCTCTCATGCTGAGGGACTGATGCTGCTTACGGAGCAGAAGCAAAGACAGATCAGCATCCCTTAATCTGCTAAAAAGAGTTCTGTGGAGCGATATAGATGGTTTATAGTGAATGGATGACTTTCAATGAAATTATATTGTAAAGCAGGGCTTTTATGATATATTTTGTCAATAACAAGGTATTGTTCAGACATTTGAAATGTTGTTATACTGAACATATTCTAAATACTCTCTTAAACACTGCCCAGCTATTTTAAGAGGTTTGTAAATTGCATTTATTACAGATTGTGAAAAAGCTCAGAAAAATAAAACGGAGTGAATCAGAAAAAATACAGTCAAAACTATATATTTTTAAATATTGTTCTGAAGTCTGATAAAGCATATTTTTGTCATAGGCTTTTTAGTAACAAGCTTTCTTTGGGTGCAAAAATCAAGGAGCTCATTTGCACATCACAGACACTACATTAAGAACGATGGCTATAAAGAATCATATAAATGAAATAAGTGAGTTTAAAGAATATCTGCCTAATATATGAATTCTATACCAGTTCTATAGAACCCTCGTATTATGTGGAGGTCCACTTCGAGAGTTCCTTCTATCTTATAGGTCCATTATACAGGTGCATACTTACAGACTGTGACCCATCTGTTGCTGCACAATTCATCAGTCAGAATCAAATAACATTGATCCCAGAGGAAGCTGCTTGTTACGATAGCACAGACACACACACAATAACAATATAAAATAGGAAGTCTAAATAAAAGAAAATGTTTAATATGAAATTCACTGACGTACACAAATGCTGTGTCTTTGATACTAAAGATACTGAAATAACTTGTAATTAAAACAGGAAAGTTTAAAAGCATATGAGATGAGACACAGAGCTGTTGTAACATGCCGCTTCAGGCTCGCCCCCCTCACCTCCCACCACCCCACCCCACTGCCCAACCACATTAATCAGTGCTCAGTCTCTGATCACAGGACTATGGGTGTGCCAATCTGATGCTAAGTATTGGTGCCATGCAGGATAAAATCACTGGACTGGAATTTGGGAAAGGACTGAACTATCATGTAAATGCTTAACCTTGAGGAACATGTCATAAAGAGAGACACACAGATGGGCAAAAAGACTCTCACTCCAGTCACTACATAGTGGGCTCCGCAGGAATTTAATTACAGCCCCCTGAACTGAAGTAGAATATAATATGTCTAACAAAGAGCCACTGGTAATTTAGTCATGTATGCCGAACTCGATGCACTTCATCGGTGTAGAAACTTCCTCTGTAAAGGAAGTTTGGAGTGGTATCAGTTTGGGTTTCGGTATTGGTATTGGTATCGGACGTGAAAAAACGTGTGCTGTTATGAGTGTAACAGTAACAACAGTGTGTTCCTAAAGAGGTCCACCAGCCAAGCGTGGCGACTAACACAAAATGTGCATCCACAGTTGGGCTGCAGTCTGTAACTGGACCAGAGGGTAAATCAAAAAATGTAAAAGAAAAAAGAAAGTAACCAGAGTGCAATCAAAGTGGTTTTAGAGTCAAAAAAGTCATACATTAAATTGACAAGAAGATCAAATTACTAATTTGAATATTCAAAATCTCATTTTTATTTTTGTCCCATCATTTCTACCGGACTGTGCCCAGGCATGTGCCTAGACAAGACTGCATGTTCAAAGCTGAGACGTGATGAGAAGATTCAAAAAGGCTTGAAAGAGTTGGAAAGACAGGGTGTGTCATATTTGGGTATGAAACATCTGAGTGTTTATGTGTGTGTTAATGTGTTGCTGTAATACACTCTCAACCTCACAGGAACAGGCACTTCTTTGTCTCCCAAATTTCTCACCAAAAAATGACAGAAATAAAGTCATCTGACTCTGCTTCATCAGCTGCAATTTACTGTTATTTGAGGTTTTAACACTAAAGTAATGAGTTAAAGGTAATTAGGATAAGATATGATTGTATTTCATGACGCTAAGGTATGTCAGGCATGCTCAAACTGGCAAGGCTCGTCTGAGCAGCTGGGAAAAGGACGCAATCGTTTTGATTTGATCTTTAGTGTTTGACCCTTTATCTTGGCGTTTCACCAGCATCTTTACTCGCCCTGGAATTGAGTCATTATTTCAGCTTTACAAGCCCAAACATGTCGAGCTCAAAGGAACACGTCGCTCTAAAATAAAGTCTGAGTCACTAAGGAAAAGGACACAGTGACTCGGGCAGAGTCACATATATATACAGGAAATCATTATACAGTGAGTATAATGAAAGTAGAACTGCTTCACATTATCAGCTTATTAATATGAATGCTTAGGTATCGACTCATACCAACAGACACTTCCCTGCCCAAAATCCCCCTAAGACATGTTTCCAGCTGTATAAATAGTCCTTTAGTTTAGAATGGTTTTTATTTTTTCCTATTTGTTTCTGTTTGTTTTACTACTCCAGCTGTGTACTCACAAGTGTATAAGTGTACAGTCTATTACTGTGGCAGCCTGGTGATGAGGGAGTTGCCCTTGTGATCAGAAGGCTGTGGGTTCAAATCTCAGGACTGCTAGTGGCACCACTGAGGTACCCTTGAGCAACACACTGCCCCCTGAGCACCCCCGTTGGTGGCAGCCTATTGCTTCACTTAGTGAATGGATTAAACACAGAGAAAGAATTTCACACTGTGTGGTGTGTTCACATGTGACTATTAGGAGACACTTTCATTTGTATTTGTATTGTTCCCACCTTAAATGTAATCTAGATTTGGGGTCATAATACCGTGATATTAACTTTTTGTGCTGTGTTGTAGTTCATCAGCTAAAATCAGCAAATAGATTTTCCACTCAATGTGATACTCATTGATCATATTGTGTCACACATCCACATTCCTCATATTGTTCAGGTTGTAAATGCCATGATAAAAATGAAAGACAGGTGAATACTTTAATCAGACCCATAAAGTCTCCTCAGGTGTCTCTGATCAGTGTGATAAATCTGTTTTGATGTAAGCACACAATTGCAGAGGTCTTTTATTTGCTAATGTGAGTAAAGTAGGTAAATCAGGGTAAAGGAGAATGTTTTATTGACACATAAATCTTTTTCTAGTCTACCAAACGAACAGTAAAAAAAAACAGTTTTCGATTGAACACTAATATCATTCTTATTTTTAAATTATTATTGCTAAACATATACATAAATATCCACAGTGAACTTACATTAACATTGTAGTTATTTTGATTATTTTGTAATCTGTTATAATT
>JBBPCY010049078.1:0-13082 GCA_037974405.1 Brachyalestes nurse
CCAACAGGCTGGGAAACACCATCTTCATAAATAGAAGGAAGCCAGCGAGCCAAGGGTGTGTTTGCTGCACCTAGAAGTGGATTCCTCCTAAGGATCCAGAATTACACTGTTAGCCATTCCACACTTTGCCTTAATCATGAAATAGCATTAAACAGTATAATTACTTAAAAAAACATCCAGCAAAACAAGTATGGATACAGCTACCAGGCTATTCTTGACATGCATGAGCTAGAAATCATATCGTCTTATGTAATATATTTTATGATTGTAGAACTTTAACTGTAAAGTGTATGATTTAAATGTCATGTCATGAAATGATTTTTAATGTCCCTGTTCCTGGTTAGGGCAGGTAAGAGAACTGCTCACCGGTTGTTGCAGACGCTGTTGGCGGTGCGGTACTTGTTGATGAGGGGAGTGGTCCTGCAGGAAGGGGGCTGGACTTGGGCCGCACAGCCAGTCAGGCGCTGTATAGTCTGGAGCTCCTCAGGAGTTAACAGAGCTGAGAGAAAGAACAGAGATAAAGATGAAGATTTTTAAAAAATATAATAACCATGTAGAGCAGCGGCCCCCAACCTTTTTTTGCGCCACAGACCAGTTTCATATAAAACAGTATTTTCACAGACCAGTATAGATACAACTAAAAACAAAGTGCGTTTTTTTTTAGCTTGTGGGCTAAATTTTGATGTACCGCAATATGTGACTGAAACGAGAGGGTTTTGTTTTAAAAAGAATAAAAGATAATTCAGACTCTGATAATTAGTAAAATATTTTTATTCTGCCTTTCTGTGTGGTCCAGTACCAACTCACTCGCGGACTGAAACCGGTGCATGGCACGGTGGTTGGGGACTTCTGATGGATCTTTTTTAACCTTTAAATGAAACAGCATTTAAACTGCCATGATAGCATCAACTTATATTACATGATCTTTGGAATGAGTCTAAATGATGGAGACATAAGGAAATGAGTTGAGAACCTCCTGCAGCGATGTGTGCATGTGTGTATGAGAGGGAGTGTGTGTATGTCAGACCTGTAGCATTGATGGATCTCTTGTGTGCGTGGTGTGTTTTCTCAGCAATGATCCTGAGGGTCTGTCCCAGGTAGTCTGCCGCTCTCACAGCCTCTCGAGTCTTTCGTGACGGCTGCTTCATCAGACGCAGTTTATCAGATGGCTTAATGAAACCATCCCTGCGCACCCTGGCCAGACTCCTTCACACAGCGAACACACACATGAGTGGAGTTTCCAGCACATTCTGAATACAAGGTCTCAGATATTATCTTATGTCATGCATGGACATACACAGACAGGTATCATAAATATGACAAATAACTTCAATGTAAAATAAAATGCTTCAGTTTGGAGGAATATCAACTCACTCTTGCCGGGAGTACAAGTAAGCATCATCTACCAATCTTTTGGCCTCTTCGATGGATTCCAGAATAAAAGGTCTGCCCATGCCCTCCTGTGTAGAACCTACATAAACAGATTTTCCATCAGAGTCAGGGTCATGGACATACATTCAGAAACAGAACCAAAACAAACAACATTTTCCTAGATGGTTTGTTTTATCTGTCCAGAGACTAAACTAAATATTGACATTGTTTCAACTAAATTTCCTACTGGTGATCTTTCATTAAAACTCTAGTCAGCTTTTCCAAATTTCTCTTAAATTGAATTTTGTAATTGTATGTGAATTCCTTGAAGCTTTAATCTAAGACTAGGTTTAATCTGCATCTGGAAATTCAATCTGAATTTACTGGTAAAAGATTTCTGTTTATGTGTTAACTCACCAGACACAGTTGGGTAGTTGAGTGTGTGGCACAAGCCTAACATCACAACAGATATTAAGAGATTCATGTCTGAAACAGTAACAGAGACACAGTCAGCCAAAAATAAACATAGTAAGACATCATAAATTAATTATTCTCTGTTCAGTCAAAAGAACTAGTGTCATTTCAGAGTTACACACATAGCATCGTGCATGGTGTCCAGTGGCTAACTGTGACTACTTGAGCTAGATCTTCAGTTCTGTCCATAAATATAATTGTTAATTTCACAGGAATTACTATGCTAGCGCATTCTAGTAGTATTCGAGCCTTTATAGACCTTACAGGTAGTTTTCTCTCTGATGAACAATTAAAATAATTAATTTTATTAACTCTCAATGTCCTGCTGCTGAAAAAAGAAAATGTTCATCCCATCCAATACAAGCGTTTATCCAGTTTCCAAGCTGAGCGGAATAACACTGAGTGCATGAGGCATCATTGGTGCTGCAAGAGTGAACTTCAAATAACAGTCATGGAAGAACACCAGAGAAAAATGAGCAGGAGCATAAGTCATTTCTCACCTGTATATCTGACTTCTCTTCTGCTGAGATCAATCAGATTGTGCAGTGTGCGGTCCTGCTGGGCTGCAGGACTTTTATACATGACCAGATGCCTCACCCTGTCTTCATCTCACAGGTGGGGTCTGACATTCTGGAGTAGTGCAGTTCCTACTTCCTCTTACCTTACATCTGAGTGGAGTATTGATAAGAGTTCAGTAGCATTTCAGTCCACTTTGGCACTTTGCCAAAAAGGAACAGTTTTTAACATGAACCATTGAAAATAATTATTGGCCTGGATTAATAGTTTTGGGACTAAAGGCCATCACTTGTTGTACTGTCTTTAGATAGCATTCACACATGCATCTCATTTACTAAATAAAACTTCTTTAGGAACCACAATTGCTCTAGGCCTTAGTCCAAACACGCGTCTTGTTTGTAGTTTGTAACAAGCATTGAGATATTGTTGCTGTCAGAATAAAGCTTTGTCATTTTTTCCTTTTTATAATAATTTACATAACATTCACACATGCATTTCATTTACAAAATAATACTCCTTTAGGGGAACTAGCAGAAATTACAGTGGGCCTCCAGGTCTCGGCCAGAAAACCCACTTGTTTTAATGTCTTGTTTGTTTCTGTATTGTTTTAAGGATTATTTTATCTCTATGAAGCACCTATGTGAAAGTGTGCTATATAAATAATCTTTCCTTGCCTTCCCTATGAGCCATATACAGTATTTGGTGTTTTGTGAAATATTTCTTTGCCAATCTGTGATTACAACATTCTTTATGGCCGTCTGAGCTCAAGGCCAGGACTGTTTAAGGTGCGTTCAATGATCTCTTATCAGGAAGCCAGAAATCCCCTCACCTGACAATAAATCAGGAAAAAATATATTCTTAGTGTTCTTTTTTCTGTTATCTCATTGTCTGTTCATGCATATTCCCAGAAATACTCCCTAATCTTAAAGCAGATAATCTAAATTGTGTTTTTAATTTTTTTTCACTCTTCCTTGTTCATGTACCTATACAGTATTCGGCTTTCCCATATAAGGGCAAGTCGTTTACAGTATAGTGACCTCAACTTGGATTCCTGTATTTATTTACATATTATGTATGTAAATCATTCATATCAATAAGTACAGATTATATTTAAAGTCGTGAGTGCTCATAAATCACTGAAAAATTACATATGCAAACATAGTTGACGTTTGCCATGGCCATGTGTACCCTGCCCTACTTCTTTATTTTTTGTCTCCAGCTGTCTAAACTGATATACCTGTTTGTTCTCATATCCATTACAGTACAAATTCAGTATGACTCACACGCTCGGTATCCATCAACATAAAATATGTCACGTTTAAGCAAAGGATTTGTGGTACCGTGTGAGGTTACGTGCCGATGTGCACTTGCGGAATTTCCTCACATTTAACAGGATGACAGAAAAGATTCATATATATATAATTACACAGTAAAATGTGTTTACTGTGCCAATAAACGCATTTTACAAAATTGTTGACCATGATACCTCGTCTTCTATTGGTCAGTCCAATATTGGCTGTGGCTGTTTTGAAAAATAAATAAATACAGACAAAATTGACTTTAAATATCAATGTATTCATTATTAAAACTGCAGATATTTTACAGGGACATTCAGTATATCTAGGACAGTTGCCTTGTCGTCCCCAGCAGATGGGCATGATAAGGCCCAAGGTCTTTTCACACTAAATTTTACAAAAAAACAGTAGTTACACATTAGCACTAAATTCAGCTTTTGAATTGCGCATCATCGCGCAGTCATTTTAAAAGTGAAGGGAACTCTTTCAGTAATTATGGTAGCCACCGAACTTTTAACATCATTTAAAAGCCAGTTCATCCATTATACAACACAGTTATATGAACATCATAGTCGCAACAGATATCTCAACTATTTTCCCAACAAAACGCAACAGAGCTTCAGCTGTGAGTCAGTGATGAATCGGTTTTCAGCAGTGGGTCTGTGTTTTATTTTGTTTGTTTGTTTTTTTTTTTTTTATCAATGTCTGCATCTTCAAATCATAATTTATAACTACATCACTTTCGGTCCTTAATGGATTCAAATCAAATTTTTTTGAAGACTGGGTTTGTTTGGGTCATTTGATGTCACATCACTCTTTTGTGCTTATAACTTGGACTGGAACCTCTTTGGACTTGAAAATGTTTAGACTTGGGCTTGACTTGTACTTTAACCACTTTTGACTTAGTCTTGACTTGAACCCAATCCTCTTTGGCCTTTGTCTTCTTAACTTGGGCAAGATTTATTTTGGAATCTCTTTCCGTCTTGACTGAAGTAAAGTTCTAGTCTTGGACTTATCTTGAATTCAACCAAGGTGGTCTTGACTTTTAGACTAAGGTGATGAAGATGCGTCAGCTGTCATGTGTAACAGATAACAGACAGTTGTATGGATTCTAAAGCCCAGTAAATAATGTTATGGCTTTGAAATATGGAAACCCTCCAATTCACCTCCGCTTTAAAGTAATAGAACAGAGATGACATTAAAACAATATTGATTAGACAATCTCGATCTGGATCTTTATTCTGTGTAATGGAGCAGAATATTTTCTACAGGAATAATAAAGAAGTAATAAATGCCAAACGAGTGATTGATCTAGTGCTTTTTGGTGTGCAAGTACAAAAGTGGTCACACAAAGTATAATATGGAAAAACAGAATGATTCTATTGTCTTTAAAATGAAGGCCATTGTTCTGCCTTTTTTCCCAGGTGTTTTGGCGTCGTCAGGGAAGCGGCTGAGGTGTTAGCATTTCCGTGTTCTTGGAATAAGGAAACACTTGTAGGTGTAAAGCTTTGGGGTAGAGTGTGATTCACTGGTCAAAGGTGGAAAAAGCTGCAGTTATCAGAAATGACATGGACAATATGTATTTGATCAGGTTTTAGGGCTTACATCACTGGAGCAATGTTCTGTTTAGTGGGAACTGTATGTTTACAGGAAGACCGTCTCTGAAGAAAAGTCAAGTATAAATCTGGGACAGGAAACAGGCTATAAAACTTATGTAAAAAAACGCATAGTATAATAAACCATTTCTTGGAACTTTTATTTTAGACTAAACATGTAGTAGTAGTATTTTTAAACAAAGCTTTGTATTTTTTTCTATAATTTTTTTTCATTTCACTTTTGGGTTTAAATACTTTTTAACATGTATTTCTGTTGTTCTAACATCCATGTCATTAAAAGCACCTGCCTAATTTTGTGTAGGCCCCCCTCGTGCCACCGAAACGGCTCTGACCCGTCAAGGCATGGACTCCACAAGACCTTTAAAGGTGTGCAGTGCCGTTGCAGCAGATCCTGTTAGTTGATGAAGCTCTGATCCAGTTCTTTAGCCATCACAGTTCTTTTTCTGATATATCCCACCCTTTAATAGGAAACACTGTCACCAGATCATCAGTGTTCTTCACTTCAGCTGATTGGTATATAGTACACTAATCAAACTCAGGGCAGGTGGTACACAGGATATAGCATTTCTCTGCATTTTAGGGGCCTTGAGTAATAGGGATTGCTTGGATAACTTATTTGCTCAGGATGCAGCACCATAATTAAATACTTGAGACTTATGAAGACAGTGAAGGTTTAGGAACTGTGTCCTATAGTGGGATAAAATACTGACCTGTAGTTTCTGTTTTCTCTTAGACACAGCAAAAAAATTAAACACTTTTACTGTGCAACGTGTGAGAGAATGTGTTGAGGAAAGAAGAAGAAGAAGGGAAAAAAAGAAGAAACGACACAATCTGATCCATAATCTCAACAATGTCAGTGATTTTGTCTCAAGAGGCACAGATAAGGAGGGGAAGGATGCTAAAACTAACTTGTAGACAGTGCTTGACCCTTATTGACTAGAGACTGATCTATCAAGTGAAGAGGCTTATAATCCTTCAGTCTGTTGCTTCTTGACCCTTATGAACAAGTGAGCCTTTAAGAAATCCTGCCAGTGTTGGTCTTTTAAAGATTTCACAATCAGGTCAGCTCTGTCTTCATAAAATGGAGTTACGAAATAACAGAAGTTTTGGAGATGACTGAGGCTTCACCTTTTTCTGATTTTACAATCCTATCATTTTACACCTGTGATGAAGCTTTTTCACCTCATCTCCTCTCTAAGGGCTCTGGCCTTCTACTGCATGCAGAAACCACCAGATCTCCAGCCTCAGAGTTCTCTCCCCTCCTACAGTTACACAGTCTGTCCATACGTTTCAATCATATTAGTTAGGCATGGTCCAAACTTGCAGACTGCTCCTAGTGAGATGTTTGCAGAAGGTAACGAGGAAGCTGAAACAAACTAAAAAACTAAAGGTGGGTAGCAAGATTTTGTTAGTGTCTTGTTTTATGATTCTTAGGAGCCAGATCAGCAGTTTTCTGTGGTACAGTCAGTGTCTGACCTCCTCACTGCTGCATTACCTGGCCCATCCCAGTCTTTTCTGTGGCAACAGTGATAGCTGAATAGAAGGTTAATAATAAACAGTATTTACAAAAGGATATTTACAAGAATAGGCTCTTGCTCCATATGCCATAGCTGCCAAATTTTATGGTAAATTATTGATTTGGTGAAGAGGTGAGTGATGGGGAGGTGAGATGATGTTCCAGTGAAGTGTGATACTTTCCCCCCACTTCCCCTTTACAGAGCTAAATACCAGGAAAGCAAAGTGGTGTGTCTGTTTTTGTGCATGTTCAGGGTGAAGATGAGCTTTTTTTTTACATTTGATTTGCATGTGTCATATTTAATGTCATGTCTTTCAAGTAGCAGCGGACCCAGGGCTTGAACCCGTGTCATCTTGGTCAAAGGGCAGCAGCCTTACTGGGAAAGCCACCTGAGCAACTCAAAATGCATAAAAAACAATTTTTTTTAATAATACAGAAGGGGAAATAATGGGACAAATGAAAGCTAAAGGACTATAAACAAGGGTTGACAATTTTTTTGCTCTAGTACTCCGAGTACCTACATTAATTATTTGGTACGCACCCCACGATTACAATTGGCTGTTACTTAGCAGGGGGCTGGACTGCGTGCTGTGATATTCCCTCACCAACATGGAGGTTTTGCCTTAAATGATCTTAAATCTGAATGATAAATATGAAAAATATATCTTGCACTCTAAATGTAAAACTTCACAGATAGGGCTTCGGTGATATCTTTCCAATGACTCCTCGAAAACAAAAGTAATGGGACACCGGGACAAGGTGAAAGGTTTTCGGGGGTTATTATGGCAAATGAGGGGTCGTTGGAAAGAGTGCGAGATATAAATAATTCCATTAAATGAACACTATTTACGAGTTATGACTCATGAGTTACAACGCCCAAGTCAAAGTCAAGTCTACAGTCACTAACACGTGCGTGCACCGAAGAGGCGCTTCTTGCCACACAGTCTGTTTCTCCTTCTCTAGGAGCACAGGCATTAGATAAAGTTTCACTACAAGTAACAAAGAGAAAAACCCAAACAGCAGCTTGATAGAATCATGGTGACCGCACATGACACAGACAATAACGCTCGTAATGAAACTCACTTAAACTAAAAACAAGACAGGTGGACATGTCATCCGGTACCTAGCAACACCGCTAGCGAGGCTCAGTGCCTTCACCTGGGTTGCCTAGGCACTGGATGGCCACAAACACAACACGTGACAAGGACGCAACAGGAACTATGGTTACCTAATACTCGGGTGACAGAGCCAGCAGGGGCTGTGACCGAGATGGACTAGACATGATAGAAGGAGCTGAATTCATGACTGAGCATCAAGTTGTTGGCATTATTTTATTTCGCTGCATTGCTTCCAAAGGCAGAAATATTAAAATAAGCCTTGAGATGCTTTAAAACTGTAAAACAAGCCTTGAAGAATGCAAAAGTTTTCAAGTAGTTCATCTGGAAACCCCATCAACAAGCCTATCTTTAAAGCATAAACCTAATATGCGCTACACCCTCTAGAGAAACCAAACCTACTGCTTTCCTGAAGAGAAAAGAAAACTCACTAGGAGTGGGAATTGCCAGGCAAACAGTTTAAGTAGTGACCCAAATGAGGTGCTGACAGCTGAAGGAACAGATGGGTGAAAAGAACTAACACTAAAGAAAAACACCACTCCCAGGTGGTAACCTGAAGTACTACAACCAGGGATGTAAAACAGGATGTTTGTTGTTATTGCAATTACTGTAGGAGTTTTTGTAGAAGTGCTTTTCACTGACTTCTTTTACCAAGCCACTAGAAAAGCAATCTTGCAGACATGCATACAGGTGCGATGCCCAACTACCAGTTTGAAGAAATCTTGCTGTCCTTGACAAAAAAAGTCATTTATACAAGCAAGTTATTCAGATCGGGGGTTTCTCAGACTGGTCCTCAGGGGCCAAGGCAGCCCATGGGTATCAAGATAGGACCATCTGGTTAGCACTGAGAGCTGGTTTGAGATCCACTCATTCAGATCTTGAGAGCTGGTTTGAGGTCCTCATTCAGATCTTGTCTTTGTTTTTTAAACTTTCCTCTTTTATCCACAACAGTAATTTAGTATATTTAGTATTAGTAAGCGGTGCCCTCTCAGACCATGAGGTCTGAGAGATTTATCACAGCGTTTCTGCTGTTTATGGCTCTTTGTTTGGACTGTCCGCATGCTGGTAATGCTAACGCAGCTAGCAGCAGTGGGCAGCTCTTTGTTTACGCCTTTGACTAGCTAATCTGGCAGAGGCGAGACGCAGTAAAACACAGAGAGATTAAAGCAGTTTCCTCTGGGATCAATTAAGTTTTCTTATTCTGATTCTGATTAATAGAAGGATCAAGAGCGACTGAGAAATCTTTTCCCGAACAGCAAATGGATTGTCCTGGAGGACCACAGCTTCAGAGCTTATATGCAGCTGCATAATATTAGGGAATTGATTGCATTTATGCCCTAGATCAGCAAGTTAGCAGGGGTCTTTTTTCCCCTATCTGTCCAGAAAAAAAAGTAAAGGTTGGTATGTAAAGCTTTACTGATCCCAGCGTTTTCAGGTACTTCATTTGGAAACCCCATCAACCTGCCCATCTTTAAAACATCTGTTACGGCCCTACACCCTCCAGAAAAACCAAAGCTACTGCTTTCCTGAAGAGAAAAGGAAACTCACTAGGGGTGGGAATTGCCAGACAGCAATACAATGTTATCACAGTTTAATCCACAATTCGATATCATTGCAATATTGTTTGACTGTAAAGCAGATAATGTGTTACGTAGAGGGGCCTCTGCAGTAGCCCTGCCACACTGACCTCCTTTACGATTTCCAAAGAGAAGAACAAGGCATTGCGCCCTCGTGTGGACTTCAGAAGCCATGTTAAAAGTTATTAAATTAAATGTTGATGCAGCTGTATCGATATAATATTGTGCCGAAAAATATTATAATATTGTCGACCTTTAAAAGTCACCTCGGGTCTAAACATTAAAATAGAAAAAAATAAAACAACTTAATTAATACAACCATAAAGGTTTTAATTAGGAGGTGCTAAAGATTCCTTAGCAGGTTCTAAATAATTTGAACACTGGGTTTAACCACTTACAGAAGGACTTTGCTATGTTATATGGGAGTTCTTTCTTCCATCTACAAGTTATTCTTTCAAGAACCATCCACTGAAAGGTTTTTAGAGAGCCAAAAGTGGTTTTGGTTTGTGAAGAGACATTCAACAGATTTTATTAAACCTAAACTAAACAAAATCAAAATTGCACATATGTGTTACATATTACAACATACAAGTATGTTTCCTGGGGAAAAAAGGAATAGAAAAGAAGTATATCCCTGAACAAATGCATATCTAAAACACATCAACAAAGAAAATCACAATTGTAACAGAACCAACAAACAGAATATGTCCATGAGGTTTTACATAATCAGTACATGGACAGTAAATGGTGCAAATGAGTTTAAATCAAGAAATTAAGATTTTACATTACATAGTCATTTACATTTAACTGTACATATGAAAGTTACATTCAAATTTTATTTTCTATTAACAGGTTCAAGTCTGCCCTTTGGATTGTTTCAACGTCTAAAACTGAGCATATGTTTTGGTTTCTGTCTTCTTTTGCTTACAAATTGCAACCCACAAACTTTACCTTCACAGCACACTGATTACATTCATGTCATGTACTAAGATCAGTCATAATTAATTTTGCTAATTTTTTTAATTAAATTAAACACACTGTTAGTTCCTTTGTGTGTTTTGTGCTGGAGACTGAGAAATGTAAATGAGCTCTGTTGTTACTGGCTGTACTGTATTCACTGTCCAGGCAGTGTCCACATTCCTTATAACTTTACTGTGAATCAGCTGGGCTTGACTGCAACTTCTAAGGATTAAAAAAGGGACTTGTTCAGGGCGTGAAGAGCAGGTGTCCATTGAAGTAGCTGTCAGAGGAGAGACCGCTGCTGCCCAGACTGGCTTCCATCCTCACACGTTCCCACTGGTTTAGCCTCAGCACTGTGTGCCCAGTGTATGTTAGTCTGCCTGAACTTTGTAGGGATGCTCCACTACTCAAAATGATAGTGCCGTTGCACCGCAGTGTAACGGTGCCCACGTTCCGAGTGGTTGTTAAGAAGAAATCAAACTCAAACACACCGGGCACCCTGCAGATGAACTCACCCGTCTGGGTGTTGTAGTCATTCAGTTCATTATAGATCGCGTTGCGGAAAATTATGCTTCTGATTGGGATGGGGGAGGAGCTGGTGCCGAGCTGCACAGAGAAGGCAGATCGCTGTGTTGTGGTGTTAGTGGCAGGGCCGGGGGGTCCGGGTTGACCTCTTAGCCCTGGTGCGCCTGGGGGACCTGGAAATCAAGAGATCAAATCAATTGGAAAGACAGGATCTGTTTACAATCTGCTTAAAAAAAACTTTATGTATGCACATAATAATGTGGGCATCACTGCACTACATTCAGGCTTAGCATTGGTAGTGAGATCTGTGCATTCAGTAGGGCTGCACAATATATCGTCTGCTAATAATTATCATAATATTGGTCTCTGCAATACTGATATCGCAAAAGGCTTCAATATGCAAATGAGGCTCATACCACAGTGTTTCTGACAGGGCTAAACTGCTGTAGCAAGAATGTGTTAATTTTGTGACATCACAAAAACTGTAATTGGAAAATAAGCTGCTTTTGTAGCTTATTTTCCATTCGTGAACTGTATGGATGGGGGGAGTAAAAATATTTATCGACATTAAGCCTTATTAATGGAAGAAAAGTAATTCTTGACTCTTAGCATATTAAAAAAAGTGACTCTTCGCATATTAAAAAGCACTGCAATTGCAAGATATAGCAGTAAAATTGCAATAGTGATATTTTGTCCGTATTGTGCTGCTCTAGTATTCAGTAATGAGCCAAAGATCACAGAGAATGTGATTCTGGTGAAAGGCATTACCCTGTTCTCCAGCAGGTCCTCTTGGTCCTGCAGGTCCTGGTAATGGCTCTGCTTCAGGATCTGAAAACAGTACAAACAGATCAGTTCTCTTTGTCGCTGTTGATCTGATTAATAAAACGAGACAAATCAGACTTGAGTTAATCAGAGAATTCTCAACACTAGGCAGCCAGAGGGAAAGAGAACAATACACTGCAGAGGCCTAGTGTAGCTCATGAACTGTCCTCGCACATCACAGTTTAACCAATGCATCACTGCACTAGGCCTTTGTGTGGAATGGTGAGTGCCAGGAAAGAGTTTACAGAGAGATCCCAGTGTTATAAATTAATTCAGTTCGTAAGTGTTAATAAGAAATGATACTTGGCTAACCTCATTTCCACTGAATGCACTGTGGCTGTCAGGCTCACCTAGAAGGTCAAACACCACAGGTAAGCCAACACTACCACATTGGTTGTATTTTCAACATTTTTGGACTGCACCCCATGTATATAGGCTTATCGAGCATGTTAGTATGTCACAAACGAAGCAGTAGGAAGTTAAAGCTTTAGTGAGGAGAAAAATGTGATTATTTGTTAAACAAATTTGTTATTTGATTTTCCTGAAATCAAATAAAAAGAAGCAAATCAGAGCGTTAAAGGCTTTTAACTGCCATAATATGAATGTGATCATGAATGTCACTGAAATATGGCAGCCAAACAAAGGTGTTGAATGTCTCCCTTATACAAGACAAGAAATCTGTGCTCTTCACTAAGAGCATTTAGCTGGTATAAAAGTGGTTTAAATACATTTTAGCTTGGATTTGTTTTCCCAGGTTGGTAGCTATTATGTGTTCTAGAGTTCTGGGACATCACTAATATCAGCAATAAAAAAAAACCAATCTGTTCAACAAATACTCACATTTAAATGAACGGAAGAGAAAAGGCATTGATTTTGTTAGTGGATTGCACAAGTTAGCATATATGAAGAATCAGATTTGTTCTTTTGTCTTACCAGGCTCAATCCAAGGCGTAAAGTCAACATCCACAACATCATTACAGTCCACAAAGTTTGCTCTGTTGGGCTTTAAGCGGAAAGGATTTCCAGGAACTCTGTTGATGCCGGTGTTGTCACAGATAATGCGAGACAGAGACATGGAGGCTAACGAGGCTCTTTGCGCTTTGGTGAAAACACCATGATTCTCCCACCAGAGCCTAGATGAAGAGAGTCCAAAATTACCAGCGTACACACTCAAATATCATTTAGTGATGCTTTTATTGTGCATAACTATACCCTCATTACCTGTCGCCTTGACGGATCTTCTGGAACTGGGTTGCAATGAGACAGGAGAAGAGAGGTCCGACACGGCCTCCAGG